>JAPYXV010000779.1:0-14806 GCA_028533065.1 Trachops cirrhosus | reverse complement strand
ACCAAGCCTTTATTGTATGAAATGTTAAAGGGACTTATCTAAGAAAAAGAAGATAAAAAACATGTGTAGTAAAATGACAGCAAACTCACAATTATTGGCAACCACACCTGAAACAAAAACAAGAAGAAACTAAGCAAACAACTAGAACAGGAACAGAACCACAGAAATGAAGATCACATGGAGGGTTAGCAACGAGGGAGTGGGAAGAGGAGAGGGAGGGGAAAGGTATGAAGAATAAGTAGCATAGAGGGTAGATAGAAAATAGACGGGGAGGGCAAGAATAGTATGGGAAATGTAGAAGCTAAAGAACTTATGACACATGGACATGAACTAAAGCGGGGGAGTGGGAGAGGGTGTTCAGGGTGGAGGGGAACGAAGGGGGGATAGTAGGACAAATGTAATAGCATTATCAATAAAATATGTTTAAAAAAAAAAAGAAAAGAAACTGGTCTGGAGGAAACAACACCCAAAAAGTATCACTCTGATTCTTCTCATTGGGACACTGCTAACATCTAACAATGGATTTCTATTTCTGCCAAGTCTCTTATCTTCAGAATTAGAGAAAAAGCAGTATATATATATTTTTCTCCATACTGTGGCTGCCTGAGTTTATTTCACACATATATCACAATTCTCAGTATTATTATTATTATTATATGTGGTTTACTCTAAGTTCTACCTAAAAGAGAAGGGCATTTTCTTTAATTCTACCACTGACATTATTTATCAAGGCATCACAAATACGTTATTCATTCTAAAGAGAAATACAACTGCTTATTAAAATTTAAATGCAGGTTAATCATACTATGCCTGGTGCATCTGACCTTAGTTTTCTTATGACACCTAGGGTGATATGTTTGTGTTATGCATTCAGTGGGCAATCAATAAATACTGACTGATTTTATGTTGAGTTGATACTCTTATTTCTTTAGGATCAGATTCATAAGGCTTTAACTCCAAATTGCTTATTTTTCTTCTTTGACCAAATTCCACTTCAGTTTGCTGTTACTATTCACCTGAGACTCGCTCACACAGTACTTACTGCTAAAGGAACCCAAGCGGTCCATTCCTGAATTGGCAAAGACTGCTGCTTTGATCTTCCTCAGTGCAGTGCCCCTTCAAGGAGATTTCAGAACTGGCCGACACAAATGCCAAAGCTTGATGATCCCCTACGAACAAACAAAAGTGGCACACGGATCAGGAAATCATTCAAAGGGAAAGATAAAGAGAAGACGGTGCAATGTACTGAGCTCTACTACATCTGAGCTTTCTAGCATTAAGCAAATATTTTCTCTCTATAAGCCTGTGTCCTCCTCTCAAAAATGGGTATGATTATAATAGTATCTAACTCCTAGAGGTGCTGCGAGGATTAAATATCAAAATCCATATAAATAATGTACCGCGGTGCCTGGCCCATAACAAGCCCTCTACAGAAAGCTACATAGCTCTAATAACTACTATTGGTTTCCTCTGCCTAGCAGCACTTCTCTTCTCCTTTGGGAAACTGACTCTCAGACATTTCATATGGTTCGGGGGGTTGCCAATTGTGATACTCCATCTACAACCCCCACAGTAGCGAAAGCAACCAGATCTCTTAGAGAAATCTGAATCGGGAATAAGACATACAAGGACAGAAGGCAGTTAGAGCACAGTCATTCATTAGTCAAACAATTTGGGAGAAAAAAAGGGAGAGAAACATCAATGTGTGGTTGCCTCTGGAGTGCCCCCCACTGGGGGGCCTGGCCAGCAACCCAGGCATGTGCCCTGACTGGGAATTGAACTGGTGACCCTTTGGTTCTCCTTTGGTTAGCTGGCAGGTGCTCAATCCAGCAAGCCACAACAGCCAGGGCTGCACAAGATCTTACAGGTAGTGAATAGCAGCGCCATTTCAACAGACGTTACTAGACAGGGCCAAGTAAAGGATGTTTAAACAATATGATAATACTCTACATTGTAAGCACAAATTGTAGTAACATCCATGAAAGGATGGGTGTTAGCTCCAAATTAACATTTACCAAATTCAAAGGTGTTACTGGTAGGGCGGAAGGTACGTGAATAACAGCATTTAGTGTGGTGTAGAGGACAGGTGCAGGCTGTCCAATTTTTGACAAGGTTCAAATCCTCCTTTAGTTCCTTATTAACTACAAGACCTTGGGTAAGTCACTTTACCTGAGCCTTCATCAGCCTCAACTCTAGATGGGAGCTTAAATGCCTACTGCAGAAGGCCTACTGGAAAACTCAATGGGAAACGTCTGTAGTGGCAAGACACAGTGGCTGCCGCTAGCTAAGTTAGGCGCAAACAAGAATGCCTAGGCTGGGACGGCTCGGAGCCGCCCGAAGCGCCCCACAGGCAGGGTTCGTCGCGGGGCGGGGCCGAGGGGTCAAGCCCCGCCTTCTCCCAGAGCGCGACGTGGCCCGACGCCTCCCGCCCGCCCCCCTGCCGCGTGTTCCCCACCGCCAAGGCTCGCAGCCTGACCGGATCCCTGCCGCACCTCGTGGTCTCCGCCTCTTTCTCGCGCCTCTAGAGAGGCTCGAGCCCCGCCACCGTCCGCCCTGCAGCTCCTGGAGCCTCACTTCACCGTGCCCCCACCTCCGCGCCGAGGAGCAGCCAGACACGTGCGCGCCCCTGGGTTTGCGTGCTCGCTCCCGAGCAGCGCAAGCGCGAGCTCACCCCTTCCCTCCGCGGCTCTGCCGCGTACCGCGCGCGGGTCGTCTCCACCCCTTCCCCTCCCCTGCCCTTTTGGCCCCGCAGCGTGCGGCGCGCGTGCCGCAGGCCCCTTGGTCCGGCCGGTTCCTCGCAGTGCGCTCGCTCCCGACCTATGGCAGAGGCCTGGGAGGATGCGGGTGAGCAACTTGCCCGACTTTGAGTCCGCCCAATAATCACTTGTCCCGTAAAGTGCGTTGCAGGTCGCTTGAGGCTTGCCGGCCTGTAGTGCCGTTTGATCCCCTCCGGAGTGCCGTGAGGCGGGGCGGGCCTATTCTGGTCTGCTTTTGTGTATTTAACATTCTCACCCCTGTCGCAGCAAAGGAAATTGAGGCCAAGGGACTCTGACCGTTTCTGGAATCTGGGTCTTGAAGTGCTGCTCACGGATTAGCTAGACTGAGAATGGTGTAGGGGTGAGCAGGGTACGTTTCATTCAGATGCTTCTGGACCGTCGAAATCATCTCCTTTGGAAAGAACCATCCCCTCTTTGGGCTTCAGAGACCCAAATTGAGGCGCAATGATGAGACGATGTGGTGGTCCACTCTGATGTCAATCTTGAGGGCTAGGTATGTCCCAACTCTTATTACTACTAATATAATAGCAATTATATGTCGATTATTTATTGCATGCCAGGCATTGTACAAAGGAGGTTACATATATGGTCTCGTTTAATCGTCAAAAACAACCTTATGAGATAGGCACGATTATTATCCCCATTTCCAGCTGAAGACATTTAAACTCTTGCTTACAAATAACTTGGGATTACACTGCTAGGAAGTGTGGGTGAAGGGGATTCAAACTGTGGTCCACCTTAACCATTGTGCTGTTACCTATGTTTCAAAGTCTGTCGTTTATAAATTTATCCAACTTTTAGAATCCATTTACACTTTCTGCCTATGTGGCTTTTTTTTTCCATTTTTTTAGTATATGAGAATTCATTTTAAAAAATCAGAAAATTCACAGCAAAAATTCTGTGAAAAGCAGCTCCCACTATGTTAAATAAATACTAACATTTTGCTATATACTTTATAGACATTTTCCTCTGCATAAATAAATATGGAGTAGTTTTATATTCGATGTATCCTGAAAATCTGTTTATTCATTCAACAAATATTTTATGAGCAGACATTGTTCTGGGTGCTGGGAATTCAGCAGTGAACAAGACAAAGTCTGCCTCTTAGTGGAGGAGGCTGATAATAAGGAATAACAGAACATATTACTAAATAATAGGTAAATCCCAGTAATGTAGTAAGTTTCAGGGGGGGAAATCAGGATAAAGGGCTAAGAGTGATGTGGGGATGCTCTTTTAGAGAGGATAGACAAGAAAGGCCTCTTAAGGGAAGACACATAGGCAGAAATTCTAATTAAATGAGGGAGGCAGCTATGTGGATTTCTAGATCCACATAGGAGAAGAGAAATGGCAATTGCAGTGGCCCTAAAATAGGGACTTGGTTGGCATGTTGGAGATGAAGTGATGAGACCAGCATGGCTGAAGCACAGCCAGTCAGAGAAATAAGCTGGGAAACACAGGCAGAATCCAGATCATGTATCATCTGATAAGCCATGGCTAGACTTTGGATTTTATTGGAAAATAATGGGATACCATGGAAGGACTGAGAGACAAAAAGTAATCTGATTTACTTTAGAGTGATTACTCTGGAAGCTGTGTGGAGAATAGACGGTAGAAACATTAGAAGTGCCCTTTAAAGCATAAATTGTCCTTTTACATAGCAGTTGTTTGACAGATAGTTTATTAACATTAGTGTTTCACCTACACCTGTACACCTTTGCAACGGCTTTCACATCCTCCACAAAGAGGAGATAGGGTCAAACACGTAGGTCTTATCTTCATGTCTTTTTCACCTGAACTGAATTTTTGTTTTTATCCTTACTCTAGGACATTTTTCACTGCTTTTATAGAGAAAGGAAGGGAGGGAGACTGGGGGAGGGGGCGTCGATGTGAGAGAGGAACATTGACTTGCTTGCTTTCTCCTACCGGCCACAACTGGGGGGACAAATCTGCAACTTGGATATGTGCCCTGACTTGGAATTGAACCTGCAATCATTTGGTCTCTGAGACTACACTCCAACCACCTGAGCCTTACTGGCCAGGGCTAAACTGAATTTTTTGAAACTGTCTAGGGCAGGTATCTAGATCTGGATGTCATAATTGTCAACAAACTGGATATGAGTTATCAATGTAGTATTGTGGAAAAAACAGTCCCACATACTACTACAATCCATTCATTGCAAACATTGTATTCAAGCCCCTGAAATTACCCCTCCACTTTCACTGATGTTAGGCCCGCTTTAGAATTCTAAGCTCCAGTTTAGTCATTGTGCTTAAGAAGTGAAGAAATGAAAATGCACAGTAAGAAGGATAGCACTGATCCAGGTAGCACTTTTCTGGGTTTTTGCCTTCAGTATGTAGTGGAAAGTGGTATCAATGATAAGACCAGCTGGAGGAAAAGAGATTTGTAGGAAAATAAAAGTTCTGTTTCAGATCCGTGTTTTGTAATCTGAGTGAAAATAACATCTGAATGAGTTTAGAGCTGAGAGGAGAGGCCAGGGCTAAAATTGTATAAATGTATTAGAATTGTTTCTTTGGATGTGTGTCTTTCGACAGAGCTTGAGGACAGACACTGTGTCTTTTCTTCTTTGTAATCTCAGTGCCCAGAAGTGCGTCCTGGACGAATATTTGTGAAATGAGCAAGTAAAGGCAAAGGTATGGATGAAGTCACTCGGGCAAAATGTATAAGGTAAACAGAGAAGATATCCAATCTATGCTTTCACTGGAAGGTCAAGCACTGGAACATGACTTATAAATAGGGTGACCATAAGTTCCAATTTGCTCAGGACAGTCCTGATTTATTCCTGTTGTCCCCAAATAATTAGTCATATTGCCTCATTGCAGTCTCAGAAGTGTCTCAGTCTATGCAATAAATTATGTGGTCACTCTTTTAGAAGGCCCTTCAGGGTCTAGTGTGTTCCTGTTTCGTGGTCATCACTGCCCCAGCTCACACTTCATTCCCCAGTCAAATGGAAAGACCTCAGTTTCCCCTTACGCACTCTGTTCCTTCCAGGCTCTCTTTGCCAGGGTACCTCAACTTCAACTTAGACATCCCTCCTTCAGGAACATCTCTCCTGGCCCCCAGGTCTGGGTTAAGTAGATTTTTACATGCTTCCAGTGGAACCTGTCTGTAACCTGTCATAGCAGAGATGTCTTCTTGCTCCCCGCACTAAATATGGTCTATAAAGGAACCTGAAAAAAACTTTTTATCGTCTTGAAGTCACAAATTTACATTAGGGCTAATTTTTTTAATCCTTACCCAAGGATATGTTTATTGATTTTAGAGAGAGAGGAAGGGAGAGAGAAGAAAAAAACATTGATGTGAGAGAAAAACATTGATCAGTTGCCTTCTATATGTGCTCTGACTGTGGGTCAAACCCACAACCTAGGTGTTTGTCCTGACTGGGAATCAAACCTGTCACCTTTTGGTGTACAGGACAATGCTCCAACCCACTGAGCAACCCAGCCAGGTCTTGGGCTAATATTTTTGAAGACTGAACTTCAGGACAGATTAATAGAACATACTCCAAGCCCTTTCACCCATAGCTAACTTAGGAGGTTAACTTTTGAACTTGAAACTCAACAAGGAAAATTGTGTTATACTGTCAGGCTCTGTGATGTGGCTGCCATTGACTAAGTTCAAAATATCCCAGGGACGCCTCTTCCACTACTAAGCTTCGTTAGTTAGAATCAAAAGTGCAGTTTCTGCCCTGGCTGGTGTAGCTTAGTGGATTAAGCACAGGCCTGTGAACCAAGAGATTGCGGTTCGATTCCCAGTTAGGGCACATGCCTGGGTTGCAGGCCAGTTCCCAGCAGGGAATGCACAGGAAGCAACCGAAGCAACCATACATTGATATTTCTCTCCCTCTCTCCTTCCCCTCTAAAGATAAATAAATAAAATCTTTAAAAAAAAAAAAAGTGCAGTTTCTGAGCCTCCCTCTCACTGGAAATGATTCTCTACCATTTTTAGATATTTACTATGTCCAGAGTACTGAAAGATTTTATAAACTTTATCTCATCTAATATTTATTTTTCTTAAAAACTGAAGTGGCTTTTGGTAGTTTGGTATACAATTAGATAAAAATAGAAAGTTTAAAAGTCTCTATGTCTTCTAGGTTTCAATTTCCTCCCCTTTAAACTCTGAGATATACCCAATGTGAATTAGCCAGAGATTCTGGTCCTGGAGCAGAGCCCTTTACCACTTACAAGGGCTCTTCAAGGCAAGGAGTCTTCCTATGATGTGCTCACTAGGGAGGGCTTCACCCCACTAAAGGCCTTTGCCTCAAGGGTTTAAGTTGTCAAGGCCCAGCTGAGGACTGGTTCTCCTCGGCCTCTGCTGATGCCTCTGGCATCAGGAGCGTTGCTTTCCTCCTTCCTACTCTCCTTCACTCCACATCTCTCTGTCTTTCTCTCTTGGTGGCCACCCTGGTCAAAAGAGTTAGGGAATCAGTCCTTTTCCTTCAAGGAAGTTCCTAAAGTGATTATTTAACTTGATCCTCCCAAACTATGATCAGTCTGCAGAGTAAGAAATGTAAGGTTTACCCAAAGCCATTTCTCCACCCAGTGAGGTTTGTCTCGGGGTGCTTCTGCATAAGTAGGAGGAAGCTAAAGATCTCAAAGGTGAACAAGAGCGGGAAAAATTTCTGCTGAATAGCTCTGTTGCATCCCACTGTACAGACAGGGAAAAATAAGTCTCAGAGGTAAAATCGCTTGCCCAAAGTCATTCAGCTACTAGGTAGCACAGCCAGAATTAACACCACATCTGTCCAAATGTAGCTAATAAACTGCCTCTGACTATTTAAAATGGAAGAGGTAGCAGGAATCAAGAATTCACATAATGCTACGGCAATTAAGCAGAGTTTTCACGAATCTGAACCTTTGCTACTCATCTCTTCCACTTCCTCAACTCATTGACTTCTTTGATCCACAAAAAGTACAGGATATCTGTCTAATGAGTCACCAGGGTTTGGGTAGAATCCTAGGCGAACTAGGAATATATTGTTGCTGAGGGACTCTGCTTAACCAGAAAACTTTAAAATGTCTACTAGGCAGCCTAGCAGTGTCTATTTCAGCCCGATATACAGGGTATCCACCTTTTGACTGACAGACAAGCTCTGAAAATGTTTTGCATCATTCGATGACAGGCAGTCTGTATTCTTTTGCAACCAGCAAATGCCTAATGTTTGAAATATGACTTGTAAGGAGCCAAGCACAGTTTAATATAATTTAAAAAGTATGGGCTTTAAAGCTTTCCTGAATTTGAATCCTGTCTGCTCCCTTTACTACCTTCAAGAATTTAGGCAATAATGAAAAAAATACTTTTTAAATTCTTTTCAAAAAAATTTAAGCAAATTATCATCTGTGCCTCTTTTCTCCTCATATATAAAATAAAAAATATGTGATACCTAATAAGGGTTCTGTGCTGATGTATGCATAGACCTAGTTCATGGTGGGAGTCAAATAAATTGTAATTGTAATTGTAATTTTAATTCTTTAAGCGCTCCATAGGATGACCCTGGGCCTCATTTAGAAGTTGTTCTAGATTAGGTTGGCTAGTGCTTAGCATTAGAATTTTGTCATTATTGAAATTAAAAATTGCCTACTGGAAATCTGTGGATTCCCAGAACACCAAGCGATGAAACAGAACTTTTTTTGCTGCCTGCTTCTTTAACACCTTCTTCACTACAAAACTGAAGAGAGTGTACATTATCTCACAGGGCAGATGCATAGCTGCAGTCAGGGATGATTAATCCAGACTCACCTTGAATGCAGAACAAACTCGGGAGCTCTGTCCCATTTAATTAATGTAAGTAGTGAGCAGACTTATGTATTGTGAACAATTAGCTATAAGACCATTCCTTCATCAGTGTGGTGGTTGCTGGGGGTGGGGGATATAAGGGAACTAAATGGTAATGGGAAAAAATGTAAATTATTTTAAAAAATAAATAAAAACAAAACAAAGACAAAAAAGACCATTCCTTACAGAATAGAGCAAATACTTTAAAATTGTAATAAAATAAAACTAAAAACAAGGTTAATATGGTGCATATTTAATGATGTATGTAATTGGGCTATATGATAATTAGACCTTAAATGCTAAGCTGTTTACATAGATGACTGTAATTGGTTATTTTTACACAGCCAAATACATTTTTTAGTGTTTGTCCCCTCACTTTATTAATTTTCTGGAATTTATAGTTATACCAAGGACAACAATTTTCTCTGAAAGCCTTTACTCATGCAGTCACAGACACAATTTTTTAAGCATTATTTTTTTTAAAGATTTTATTCATTTCTAGAGAGGGGGAAGGGAGGGAGAAAGAGAAGGAGAGAAACATTGGTTGCCTCTCACATGCCCCCTGTCTGGGACCTGGCCCACAACCCAGCCATGTGCCCTGACTGGGAATCGAACTAGTGACCTCTCGGTTCACAGGTGGGTGCTCAACCCAGTGAGCCACACCAGCCAGGGCTGGACATGCTTGTCAACCAAAATTCACTGCTACCAATTCAGTGCCAATGGGAGTTCTCAACCTGGGGTGTGGTGAATGGAGAATCTTGAAGCGAAATGGCTTCATTGAAACAGCTCAAGTGAAGCAGCTCAAGCAAAGTAGCCCTTGTTACAACTTTAGTGTTGCAACTTAAGTGTTACAGTCCCCAAGCTGGGGAAATGCAGCAGAAAGTGCACTCGGTGGAGACAGGGGAGGCTGGCTTATAGAGAAAGAAGTTCCTGCCCCCATTGCTCATTAGGCCACTTCTATGCAAATGAGGACTCCAAATTTACACAGTTTGATGATCCAAACTGCATTGTTCTGTTTGGCCAGCTCACATGGTCTGATTAGTTATTGTGGAGCTGCTCTGATATCTCAGTTAATGTGCAAATGAGGATATACCTGCACAACTCCGATTGGATAGGGAAAGTATTAGTGCCATTAGTAAAAATACAATACCAGGAGTTTCTTTATAAAGGTTGGTTCCGACAGCAGCACAATGCCAGCAGGAGCACAGCACAGGAGGCTTGGCAGCTCATCGGTGGCTTTGACATGCAGCACGAATGAGAGGCCTCTGTAACAATGGATGTGACGCTCTGGTTATGAATTTGGGTCCAGTTAACCACAAGGAGTCCTTGGGAGATGTATTCTTTCTTAGGATTGACACTCTTCAAAATGACACAGCAGGATTTCCCTCCCTACTTGGTAGTAAAAACAGCTACTGTTCAAGGCTCTGTGTATGTATATTCTCATCTTAGCCCTTAAAAACCTTTTTAGGGAGGTACTTTGCTGATGCAGAAACTGACGGCCAGAGAGTGTAAGCAGGCAGCATAGTAGAGATTCAAACTTCCATCCCCAGCCTCTAACCACGATTTATACAACCTCAGAAGGTAATGGATTCCAGCAGAACTATGTCAAGTTTTTTTTAGAGAATCAGATGGCTCCTGAGAAACAGAGATTATGTACATTAGTTCCCCATTATTCATGGTTTTGCTCTCTGTGATTTCAGTTAACGGTGATCAGTCATGGTCCAATGTATTAAATGGAAAATTCCAGAAATAAACAATTCATAAGTTTTAGATTGTGTGCCATGTAAAGTCTCGCCCCATCTCACTCTGTCCCTCCTGGGACATGAGTCATCCCTTTGTCCAGCACATCCCAGGTTGGGGAGGGTGGGGGCAGAGGGGGTATCACACTTACATAACCTGTATTACACTCTATTTTATAATTGTTCTATTTTATTATTATTGTTAATCTCTTAGTATACCTAATTTGTAAATAAAACTTTATCATAGGTATGTATGTGTACAAAAAAACATAGTGTATGTATAGGTTTCGTGCTCTCTGTGGTTTCAGACTTCCACTGGGGGTCTTAGAACACATCCTCCATGGAAAGGGGGACTGCTGTATTCCTGAGTACTAGTCCTGTGTGAAGCATAGTGCAGTCTACAGTGGATTTCTAATATAATGTTCTTCAACATGCAGATTTACCCATAAAGAAGCAACTGTCAGGATCTGAAACTCTGGGACTCCCACTGCCTCCAAGAGCCTATTTTCATGTTGCCGTCTATGGCTGCATTTAGGAAACTGTTGACACTTATGTCTAAAAGTCCCACAAACCAGAACATATTTCTGAAAAGGGTTTTGAAGGACTCTGCTTTACCAACATACACATGACAGAATAACATAGTCAGGTTGTCAGTGTGTTCCAACCCTATTCAGTTCTTAACAGCAGGAAGAGAAAAAAACAGCCAATAACAAAACTACCAATATCTGTCATTGTCTTAAATTCTGAAATTAAACCAGCTAAGTAATGCCCAGGGTCAATTTCAGAATGATTTATTCAGTATTGTTTTTCTAGGCATTTTTAATGACTCCATAGTGTTGAAAAGAATTGCAACATGCAACACTATCTAAATTGGGTGTGTTTTCCACTGGAAATCACTGAACTTTCCAAGGTAAGCCATAAAGTACCTTTGCGCAACATTTTTGTTTGTCTAAGCACAGGGAAGATAAATTTTGGCAGAACAAATAGATGGTGTGTGTGCCAGAGCAACATCTCTGTCTGGCCTCCTCTCTAAGGCGTGTCGCCGCTTACCCTTCCGGTTCCCTCCTTCCTAACTAGAAAGGAAATAATCTGATTCCTGTATTGTTACCTTCAATGAAATCCTATCAGTCTAAGCTGTTTATTCTTCATGGTGGATTAATTTTAAGACTTTTATCTCTAATTGTAGATAATAATGCAGTTGTTTCTTGGTATCCACAGGGGATTGGTTCCAGAACACCCCTTGGATACCAAAATTCAAAGAGGCTCAAGTCACTTGTACAAAATGATGTACTCTTTGCATATAACTCCCTTATACTTTACGTCATTTCTGGATTACTTGTAATACCTAATACAGTGCAGTACCATGTAAATAGATGTTTATACTGTATTGTTTATGGAATAATGACAAGAAAAAGAGCCTGTACATACTCACTACAGATGTAACCATTGCAGGCCTAACTACATTGTACACATCAGCAACAATGTAATATTTAAAAAAAATGTTTTCTAACCACGGCTGCTTGAATCTGTGGATGCAGAACCCGCAGATACAGAGGGCCAACTGTATAGCCAGAAATATAAGAAAAATGTACAACTTGATTAAAAGGACTAACAATCCAATTTGAAAGAAGGGAGAGGTTATAAGCCAGAGAATACTTGAAGCAAATAAATATATGGAAAGATGTTCAACTTCACTATTAAGCAGGAAAATGCACATAAGAGCAACAATGACATACTACTGTATAGCCATCAGATTGGCAAAAATTCTGAGATTTTCAAGTTAGGGAGGGTGTGGAATAACAGACTGTCTTTACTGCTGGTGAATGTATTTACTACAGTCTCTTTGGAGAACCATATGCGATCTGACAAAGTTGAACAATGAGTTCTACTCTTTGGCGTATGCATAGACATAGATATGTACAAGAAAATTTATTGTGGAATAAATAAGTTAAACTGCTATCTAATTTTTTGTGTGTCTAGCTTATGTCTTCAAAATCAGTATGTCTTCTGTTGAATGTTTGATTCTTCTAGAGAGCAATTAGGACTTTACCCTATGGTCTGCACTGTTTATTCTTCTTTTTTAGTGCAGTAGGGAGCAGTAGTGATCTGAATAAATCCTAAGAGAGTCTTCTGGACATCATGTTATTCTGTGGAGACAATGACACTATACCTCTGGACATATCCTTCTCCATCCTATTTTAAGTTTTATAAAATAACTTAAAATAGGATAAAATGTGGCTGTCATGATTGATTTTTCTTCCTTTAGGGCAGTTACACAGGCTTCTCATTTCTCATTTTGTTTAGTTTACATTTAATTATTCTTGCCCACTGCTTTTTTCAGAGGATGAAGTTAGCAACTTCAACCACTGGGTGGCGCAAATTCACAAGTCTGGTGGAAGTTCATTAATTACAGCCCAACATGCACCTGTTGCTACACTGTACCATGTGAAGGTGGGTTAAGTAGAAGAAAAAAGGCTTTTTGCACTTTAAGTATAAACGTGGATCTAAGTTCTCTGGGAATGAAAATTAAGGGAAATTTTCAGTATTGGGTGACTGGCAAGTCAGGTCACTGAATAAGGGAAAGAAAAAGCAGGAAAGGAAAAAGAAAAGTGTTGGAAAACTGAACAAGAAGAGAAATATAAGAGAAAAGGCATGTAAGTCTGGAGAAATGATTTCAGGTGTTACCAGTAGTTAGTTACAGGATGGCCCTTCACTGGTTTGCATCCATCTGGTTAACCAATAGCAGCTCAGAGGTGAAAATAAAAGTTACTTCATTCTCTCCCAGAAAGTCCGTTGTGACATCCTCAGCTATCCATTTAGTAGTGTGATGTTACCAACACATTTTTTTTAATGTCTACTGTGAACATAGTACTTCGTTGGATACAAAGTAATACAGAAATATACAGATGTAGATGTAGAGAACACAATGCAGCCTTCAAGCATAAGAACTATTGGGAAGTATATATAAAAAGATAAGTGGCAACTCAAGGAAGATGAGGGCCATTCCATGAACTCAGAAATGGAATCCGTTCTGAGAGGGGGATGGGGTGTGGAGGCAGGAGTGGAGGATCAAAGTGTGTGGGGAGGAGGGGCCATAAGACTGTCAGCCTGTACAGGGCAAAAGGAGGGGGCAGTTCCTAGCCCCTAGTCATAAGGGAGGAGGGGAAGAACAATTAGGGCAGAGCCACCTTTAAGTCCCCCTGTGGTTAGTGGCCTCTTGCGCTAGCCTGGCTGTGCAGAAAAGGAGGGATGCTAATGGCCTGCTCAGACCTTTCAGAGGTCCAGAGAGTCCCAGGTCATGTTGACTTTTTGAGAACACAGGTCTATCTAAAAAGTGGAGAAATGGCAAAGCAGATATAAAATTGGATATTTTAAGTGTTTACATTGAACAAGTCATGCTTTAACACACATACAACTAACTATTAATGTCATTCAGCAATACCTTCAAAAGTTTAAATTAGAATTTTCTGTGAGTGCAGCTTCTCTACCGTAAGCAACTTCTTACCTTAATCTTTGGATCTATTAAAACATATTGGGGTGATTTAGACCCTTAGAAAAGGTAGAATGACTCAGTCCTCTCTAAGACTTGAAAAAAACACAACTTAATACTTGGGCTAACTGAGCATGTAGTACTAATGTATTAGCCAAAAAGGGAAGACAGCTTTAAAATGGTATGAAGAATATGATGTTATTTGTGTAACATATGTGTCTTTTTATATATAAGGATATGTATGTCAAAGAGTTATATAAGGATGTATAAGTCAAAGAGTTATAAATCAAAGTCTTAGTGATTACCTCTCGGAGGAAGGATTAGGTATGATATTTTTTCTTTTATTCTTTATATTTTTCAGTATTTTCTAAAAGTTGTTATAATGAGAATGTACTTTAATAATTGAAAAACAAAGGGTAGCAACTTAGTGAGAAAGAATTTGCAATAAAACCTTGCTAACTAGTCACTTCCCAGGGGACTAGTTGACACTCCATCGAAACAGTGTTTTATCAAGTCCAGACTATAACTTACTCTATAGTGGTGACAGGGAGAATTGTGTCCTGCCGTGAAGTGACCTGCAGACAGAGGTGCCCATCCCAAAGTCCACATGGGAGTTTTCCCTTCCCTTCTGCTCTGTGTCCCATCTACCTCTTGGTTTCCAAAGATCTTCACTGTTAAGAGAATATGGGGTTCAAAGTGATGAACTGATTAGGGAGTCAGAGAGTCCTCAGTGGCTCCTTGCCTTGTCAGGGGAAACAAGTTGTCCCCAAAACAGGATAAATAATTTTGATCCCATTAGTGAATTTCTGTAAAGTCACTATAAATGTTACACAAATTATACTCTTGCAGGAGACTTAATAAATGTCGACTTTGCCCCAGGGTTCATCTCCTGAGAAATCTATTCTGGATTGAAGGACATTCCATGGTGGAGGAAGCTGGGGAAGTTGTGGATGAGTGTAGTCATCAGTCCTGGACCACGAGCTTCTAAAGATAGAGTGCTTCTAAT
>JAPYXV010000778.1:0-14807 GCA_028533065.1 Trachops cirrhosus | reverse complement strand
AGGGGAGTGGGAGGAGCAGAGAGGGGGAAAAGTTATAGAGAATAAGTAGCATAGATGGTAGGTAGAAAATAGACAGGGGGAGGGCAAGAATAGTAGGGGAAATGTAGAAGCTAAAGAACTTATGACACATGGACATGAAATAAAGGGGGGGAATGTGGGTGGGAGAGGGTGGAGGGGTGGAGGGGAATGAAGGGGGGTAATGGGACAACTGTAATAGCATAATCAATACAATATATTAAAAAAAAGAAAAAGAAAACTACAGACCAATATGCACAAGACAAAGAATTGCTACATGGAGAGAGAGTGGAGGAAGGTAGGCAAGAAGTGGCATGCGCTGAAATCTGGAGGGTGCAAAAAGGTAAACAGAACCAGTCAGGTCATCAAGAGAACCAGCCGTCTCTGGAGCCAAGCAACAAGAGCAGCTGTGTGTGTCCTGCAAGAGCAGTAACTGTGGTGCCTAAGGAGGTACCTGAGGCACACCTCTGCACCCAGAAGACTACTGCAGCACTTATCTGAGAGCACCACCCAGATTCCCCCCCCCCCCGTCATCTTGGAAAGGCATTGAGAAATCAAGATATAATAATATCAAGCATTGATTGGTACAGAAGCAGGTCTTCTCAGACTCTGCAGTGGAAGAACAGGTACTTTAGAGAGTAAACTGGCAAGAGTCTAAATGCACAGACTCTATGACTCCAGACAAACAACTGCATATGTGCATCACAGAAGTAAGAGTTGTATTAGTGGAAAAGCTGGAAACCTAATATATATCACTAGGCGAAACATTGAATAAAATGAGGTAGAACCATACCAAACAGTATATAACAGTTTAAAAAGAATGAGGTACCTCTCTATGTACTTACATAGGAAAGTTGCCAAGATATATAATTGAATAAAAAAGTACTTAAGTATAAATACCACTTATTATTTTCAAAAGTTAGGGGAAAAACTCATATTGAAAAAGAAAACAGAGAGATCCAAGATGGCAGCAGAGTAGATGGATGTTACTCTACCCTCCCCGCAGGACCAAACTGGAAGTACAACTAAATTATAGAAAAATCCTCCTGAATAACCAACGGAAGACTAGCTGGAGAGAAACCTTATAACCAAGGGCTTGCAGAAGAAACCACATCACTGCACAAGACTGACAGGAAGTACAGAGGCATGAGAGCACTGGCTGGGCTCCCATGGGCTGCAGCTGAAGTACTAAAGGGAAATTTCAGTGGTGGGGTGGGTTCCCCCTGAGAACTGTAGGGTCTAAACCCCAAGCTGGACTCCCAAGCCTAGAGCACCAGAACCAGGAAAGGAACCCAAATAACATCTGGCTGTAAAAAGCAGCAGAATTTCTGTCTGCCAGGGAGAGATGGTAAGAGATGTAGAGAGCCTCTTAAAAGGCCAACACAAAAATTCTGTTGCAGCCACTTACTCTAGGCTCCAGTAAAAGGAGGGCAGAGTGTTACATTTACACAATGGAATACTACCCAGCCACACAAAGGAAGTGATTTTACCCTTTGCAACAGCATGGACGGACCTGGAGAACATTACATTAAATGAAATAAGCCAGTCAGAGAAAAACAAATACCATATGATTTCACTCATATGTGTAATGTAATGAACAAAATGAACTAACAAGCAAGAGACAGACTCAGAGAGCAGGCTGTCAGGTCCAGGCAGGGAGTTGAGGGCAGGGATCAAGCAAAAAAGAAAAACATCTCATGGACATGGTCATGGACATCAGTGTGATGACTGCAGGGAGGAGCAGGGAGATCGTACAGGTAGAAGAAGGTGTAAGAAGAATAAATGGTAATGGCAAAATATTTTTAAAACTTATGCCTCAATAAAAGAAGGAAAAAACCCAACATTCTGTTTTGTATTTATTTCTGTATGTAGACATAAAAATTCAACAAATAAATCACGAAGATTTTAAAAGACAGTTAACCAAATGATAACACAGATTACCTCTATGAAAAGGAAGACTGAGGAAATGATCTGGAATATTACAAGTTTTTCAAGAATGCATTTAACTATCATTTGTGTATTTACATTTTTCATTGAGTAGCTGATGCCAAGTCCAGGGAAAAAACGTAAAAGATTGGTCTGGAACTTCCTGACATAGCAGACAGTAAGAAACCTACCACGGGTCACAGCCAAGACTTAACTAAGCCTTCTAACCAAAATGAGGCAATTGAAATTTACATAAAATAGACAATGAATAGAAACATAGCGCACTTATTTAAATCTAAAAGCTCACCGTGATAGCTTGAGAAAAAGTTAATTTGTCACTTTAAGAGCATGACAACAAACCAACTCATCTTGACAAGTGAGGAAAGTAAAGTAAATAAACAACTCATTGTTTTCGCTCCTATATGAAATTTACCACTGAATAACCATACAGTAGGTGAGAGTAAGCATTTCTTCATAAAATTATTCCAGGTAAAAAATGAAAACAAAATGACACAATTAAAGTGTCACAATTTTACAAACCAGATTAATTTTATCTAATTTACAAATTAGATAAAAAATTTCAGTATTTAAAATCAGAGGCTGCTTACATCAAAAAGAGTGAAAAATCAGACATTATAAAAAGAATCTATACTTTAGCCTGAGGGAACCAACCTGAGTCTGAGTAAGCTTTGAGATAAATACAGAGGACAGAGGAACATATTTAAATTGTACTTCATGTGTGCCATCAGTAAAATACAGGCCATGGAAAAGTTATCAACAAATGAATCACAAGGGAAAAAAAAGATGGAGGGAGAACCTGACTAAAAGATTTAAAAGACACACAAAGGTTTTTTTAAGATGGACAACACTAAACCATCAAGTCTATGAATAAACACAAGAGTAATAAAACCACACGGAAACAGAGGAAAGTGATTTCCCTCAATGCCAGGATAGTGACAACTTTTGCAGAGAGAGGACATGGGACACATGCCAGGGTTCCAGGAGTGGCTGGTATAATTCTACTTCCTGAATTAGGTGGTAGTAACAAGTCTTATAATAAATCCATTAAGCTCCACAAGTATGCTGTATGGTTTTCTGTACCTATATTTTATGTTACACTAAAATGGTTAATTAATACACAAAAAAATCTCAAAGTCCAACAGAAAATCATGACATAATAATATGCCACAATTAAACACTACGGTATAATAATATGTGACAGAGACTGAAAAATTTCCGGCCAAAATGAAGGCATAGGTTTACCTCCTCCCACAACCAAAAGGACAACGACAAATTTAAAAACAAAAAAACAACCATAACTGGAAGAAAATTAAACTGTATGGAAGTCTGACAACCAAGGAGTTAAAGATAAAACATTCATCCAGGCTGGTAGAGGGGGTGGAGACGGGCAGCCTAAGCAGAAAAAATGTATGGTAAGATGGCAGCTGGAGGACTGGGAAGGCGAGACAACAGCTGGCAGTCCCACATTTGCATGCGAATAAACCAGGAGGAACAACACAGGAGCGAGACAGACCACCCAACCCAGGGTTCCAGCGTGGGAAAATAAAGTCTCAAAACCTCTGGCTATAAAAACCTCTGGGAGTTGTAGAGGTGGGAGAAACTCCCAGCCACACAGGAGAGTTAGTTAAAGAGACCCACAGGGTCCTAGAATGTACACAAACCTACCCATCTGGGGAAGCAGCACCAAAAGGGCCCAATTTGCTTGTGGATAGTGCAGGAAGTGACTGAAGGTAGGTGAGAGCCAAGCAAGCAGCACTGTTCACTCTCTGAACCCTTCCCCACATACAGCATCACAACACAGCAAAGAGGGTTGCCCCACCCTGGTGAATACCTTAGGCACCACCCCTTACAATGTAACAGGTGCAGAGACAAATACAGCCCAAATGAAAGAATACATCAAAGCTCCAAAAATAGAACTAAATGACAAAGAGAGAGCCAACCTATCAGATGCAGAGGTCAAAACACTGATAATCAGGATGCTCAGAGAAATGGTTGAGTATGGTCGCAAAATAGAGGAAAAAGTCAAGGCTATGCAAAGTGAAATAAAGAACAATATACAAGGAACCAACAGGGAAGGCAAGGGAAGGAAAACGGGACTCAAATCAACGATTTAGAACAGAAGGAAGAAATAAACATTCAACCAGAACAGAATGAAGAAACAAGAATTCAAAAAAATGAGAAGAGGCTTAGGAACCTAAGGGAACTTTAAACATTCCAACATCCAAATCATAGGGGTGCCAGAAGAAGAACAAGAGCAAGACATTGAAAACTTACTTGAAAAAATAATGAAGGAAAACTTCCCCAACCTGGCGAAGGAAACGGTTCCAGGCAGTCCAGGAAGCCCAAACAGTCCCAAAGAAATTGGACCCAAGGAGGAACACACCAAGGCATAGCATTAAGTTACCCAAAATTAAAGATAAAGAGAGAATCTTAAAAGCGGCAAGAGAAAAGGGGAGAGTTACCTACAAAGGAGTAGCCATAAACTGATTTCTCAAAAGAGACCTTACAGCCAAGAAGGGGCTGGAAAGAAGTATTCAAAGTCATGAAAGGCAAGGACCTACATCCAAGATTGCTCTATCCAGCAAAGCTATCACTTAGAATGGAAGGGCAGATAAAGTGCTTCCCAGATAAGGTCAAGTTAAAGGAGTTCATCATCACCAAGCCCTTATTATATGAAATGTTAAAGGGACTTATCTAAGAAAAAGGAGATGATGAAAACTATGAACAGTAAAATGACAACAAACTCAACTATCAACAACTGAACCTAAAAAAAAACAAAAACTAAGCAAACAACTACAACAGGAATAGAATCGCAGAAATGGAGATCACATGGAGGGTTATCAGTGGGAAGGGAGAGGGAGGAGATTGGCAGAAAAAGTACAGAGAATAAAAGCATAAATGGCAGGTACAAAATAGGGAGGTTAAGAATAGTACAGAAAATGCAGAAGCCAAAGAATTTATATGTACGACCCATGGACATGAACTAAAGCAGGAAAATGCTGGAAGGTTGGAAGGTGCCAGGCAGAGAGGAATGAAGGGCTAGTAAAATCATGGGACAACTGTAATAGCATAATCAATAAAATATAATTAAAAAATATGTGACAGACAAGGAAAAAAATGAAGATGGATAAAGTTACTATATAACAATAAAATATGCCCTGGCTGGTGTAGCTCAGTGGATTGAGCATGGGCTGCAAACCAAAGGAACTCCGGTTAGATTCCCAGTCAGGGGACATGCCTGGGTTCCAGGCCTGGCCCCCAGTGCAGGCCACATGAGAGGTAATCACACAGTTATACTTCTCTCTCTTTCTCCCTCCCTTCCCCTCTCTCTAAAAATAAATATATAAAAGAAAAAATATTTAAAAATAATAATTAACCATGTAGATAATAATCCTAATATTTATTTAGCTAACAACAGAAGCTCAAATGTATAAAACAAAAACTAAAAATTGTAAGAAAGAAAATCAATAAATCAAAAATAAGCTAGGAGATTTCAAAACACACCTCTCAGAAAGTGAGAAATACAGAAGAATAAAGACTATCAAATTAGATTTTATTTTTACTGAATTTTCCCCAATGAAATTCTAATATTTTAACAATTAATAAAAAGAAAAACATATGAATGTGTCAGAGAAGACACAAATAGGCTGAGAATCTTTTTTTTGAATACATCTATGAATACTGTGTCAAGAGTCTGCAATCAACCCTGGCTGGTGTGGCTCAGTGGACTGAGTGCCAGCCTGCAAGCCAAAAGGTTGTCGGTTCAATCCCCAGTCAGGGTACATGCCTGGGTTGCGGGCCAGGTCCCCCACAGGGGCAGGAGAGGCAAATACACATTCATGTATCTCTCCCTCTCTTTCTCCCTCCATTGCCCTCTCTTCAAAAATGAATAAATACAATCTTGAAAAAAAAAAAGAAAGAGTCTGCAATCAGTCCTGGGAAAGTAAAACTGCATAAGCCCCAAGGGTATTAAATAAAAACTTGTTCCTACTAAAGACCTAATAAATATATTGCATATCAGAAATAACAGATGTTAATTACATCATTAGCAACTGTCAAATGGCTGAGTTCATAAGAACCTGTTTTAACTTGATTTACTAGATGGACAAAATCCTTGTGGCCTCAAACAAAAAATAGCTGCAGTTCCATATCACAGAAGTATGCAAAGTTATTTCCTGAGGAACAAATTACTCCATTCTAGTACATGAAAAACTAGTAATTTTCAGTCAATTTTAACTTTATTTTGCTTTGTATTCCTAACTGCTCTCTTTATAAAAAATTTCATTACTTGGAGTAGGAAATATGGGCAGTTATTCAACTATTTCTCTTTGTTATTCTTGAATAGCTTTAGAAATTATAGAAAAAGCTCCAACAGCCCTACAATGACCTAAATAAATTGCTGTCTTTATTTCCTTTAACTAATATCACCACATAGGAAACAATATTTTTTAAAATATTAGGATTTCTAGTCACTGTAAGGGAAAAGCAGTCTCATCTTTGAAACACTGTCTAAGCCTCCACACTATATAATCATACCTTAATTCTGAGAACGAATATGTCAGATTACAGCAAAAAGAAAAACTCAGCTAAAAATGTTTACATTTTTTCCTAAGGATTCTGCACTCATTCCAGCCCAGTGAAATAAATACTCGTCTCCCAGAACAAGGCATGAAAATTAAAAGCAGAATAATGAAAAAGTAAAGAAAGATACAATAGGGAAGATCAACTAAGACAAAGTTGGTTCTTTACAAAAATCCAACCAAAAGCATAAACCCCTAAAAAAAAGTGATCAAGAAAGGAAAGATGGAAATAAGCCATATTAAGAATAAAGACCCTGGCTGATGTGGCTCAATGGATTGAATGCCAGCCTGTGAACCAAAGGGTTACTGGTTTGATTCCCAGTCAGGGCACATGCCTGGGTCATGAGCCAGGTCCCCAGGAGGGGACTCAGGAGAGGCAAGCACACATTGATGTTCCTTTCCCTCTCTGAACTTCTGCTGAAGTTCAACTTACTTAGAAAAAAACTTTGCCCTGGCTCCTTAAGATCAAATAAAGAAATATGTATAAAAACACTAGAATACTTAAGGCATTATAAAACTAAAATATATTCATCCCTAAGCTAAACTATTAGAATGAGTGGAAGAAATGTTCCGTAGATTAAAAAAAAGGCATAATGGATTTTGAGTTAGAAAAACTCAGATGTGAATCCTTGGAATTAAGAAGATGGGGAGTGGAGTCAAATCAGCCTTGTTTAGGGCACCATCACTCACTTCTGTATTTATAAAATAACGTCAACCTCCTAGGGTTGTGAAGATTAAATAAAATGATGCTTAGAACATATTTCCCATATGTAATTTTATTATTATTATTATTAATCCTTAAGTTTGCTTAGTTGTAAAATGTGAGATAATGCCAATCTAACCGAGTAGACATGAAAAATAAATAAAATATTAGTAAAGTATGTCAAACAATACTTTAATGGAAGCTGATTACAACAATAAAACTAAGACAAGTTGGCCTAAAATTTCTGACCATATATCTTTATGTCTTTTCCAGAATTAATGTACTATAGTTGTTATTTTTATTACAGATTTTAATTTTTCATCAAATTCATTTTTAACATGCTAACAATCACACTTAAGAAAAATTTACAAGACTGGAACACAATTATATTAAGAGATCTTTCATAAAAGTGTATTTAGAAAATTGTTAATAATATTTTCATTATATTTTTAATTTAAAAATAACTGAATTCCACATCCAAAAAATTAGTAGTTGTTAGCAAAAGAAATTACATTAGAACATGCAAATCTTGTTGGGAGTGTTTTTAGTCACAAGTTTCACAGTGAAAAAAGAAAGCAAAAAAGTTGTTTCACCCACTGGTTTACTACTGCCCTTTATCTCAATCTTGTCGTCTTTGAAAACAATGAAATCACTAAAAGGGTGAGTAACATTTTTAAAAATCAATTTACTTTAAAATAGTCTCCTATCCTCTTCCGTTATTTTTTTTAAACCCCTTATTTCCTACTAGAAGCTCCTCACATAAAAAAACTCTACAACTGTGTCTTCTTAAAGAAAGTAGATTCACGAAAGAACAAAACAAACAAAACAGAAAAAACTCACAGATACAGAGAACACACTGTAGTTGCTATAGGGGAAGGGGATTGGGGACTGGGTGAAAAAGGTGAAGGGATTAAGAAGTACACATTGGTAGTCACAAAACAGTCAAGGGGGTAGTAAAGTACAGCCGAGGAAATATAGTCAATAATACTATAATGACTATGCATGGTGCCAGGTGGGTGCTGAAAATATTGGGAACACTTTGTAAAGTATATGTCTCACTAACCACTATGCTGGTATACATGAAACTAATACAAAACAATATCAAATATAAACTGTAATTGGAAATAAAATAAAAATTTAAAAATAAAAAGAAAAAAAAAGAAAGCAGTTTCAGATGCTATGGTCATTATCGCGCTACAATTCACTAGTCTAAGTAATTCCTATAACATCAGTTCCAGTAACCTAAAGTTTATTATACATAGAGTATTTTTCAGACTATAAGACACACCTTTCCCCCCCCAGATTTGGGAAGAAAAGGGGGTGCGTCTTATAGTCCAAATGTAGCTTTACATTTACATTAGTGAAATAGTATGTTATTTATGTTATTAAATATTTTACCACATTTTTTGCTTCAAAATTTTTTTCCTATTTTCCTCCTCTAAAATCTAGGTGCGTCTTATGCTCCAAAAAATATGGTACGTCAGCATAACTGACTTTGAGTGATTCTCCAAAGCTGACTGAGTTCTTTTGATTTTCCAAAGATTAGTAAGAATCTTTTAAACCAGAGTTGACCCAAGGACATTCTATTCTGGACTCCATAGGAAAATGTGCTTCGTTCCAAACTCTATTAACACAGCAATCAGGTAAAAGAGTCAACCACTCTGGGTCATGAATAGAGTAGGAAGCCATTTTCCCATAAATTTACCTGATAATAATAGGCAAGTTATTGGTTAACAGTGGGACTTAGAGGTAAGCAACTAACTAGAATAATCTGCTTTCTTGAATTGGTTATCCTCATCAGGATTTAAATTGAAAGAATATGTTCACAGAACTCATGACCCGGGCCGGATAGGTCAAGGTTGTAGTTTTGATCCCAGTCAGGGCATATACAAGAACAACCAATGAATGCATAAAATAACTGGAACAATAAAATCGATGTTTCTCTCTCCCCCTTCCTCTCTCTGTATAAAATCAATTAAAAAAAAAAGACTCACATTTTAAAAAAAGAACTCAGCACTGTCTTGGAAGGTCCAACAAGTTTCAGGATTGAAAACAAGTAAGTCACTTCCTTCAGGGACTTATTTATTTACTATGCATGTTTAAGCTATAAGTAAAGACCAAAGACCTGCCCAAAAAATTAAAAAACAATTTTAAAGTGTTGTTATTAAGATGGAAAATGAGGCTCATTACAGGAAAATAAGGCCTATGTCTGATCAACACCCAAGCAACTATACACTATTTTAAACAATACCACGTAACAAATTAAAACTGACTCAACAAGATAAATGTCAGAACTCACTTTTTGATTTCTCGAAGCAGCATTCGGATAAGGATGACCTGAAGAGGTTCAACCATCAATTTCCTCCACATATCCAATGCTAGCTGCCATGAAAAATAAAAACCATCAAGGCTAAATTACTTAAGTTTTTTTTTCCTTAACATTTGTTTAAGACTTTTTTTAAAAATCCCCCCAAAAAGTATCTATAACTAATATTTGAAAATTCAAATAAATATTGAATAAATGTAAGGAAAATTAATTTCTAATATTAAATGACATTATATAAGACTTGTACAAAGAACAGAATTAAGGTTTTTTGATTAGCTGAAAATTTTACAGAAATAATTGATTTTTATGAAACCTTATTTGATTAACAAATGCTCAATATTATGGAGGCGTTACAGATGCCAAGATTATAACAAACAAATGAATTATGTTAAATAAAATAATATAATCTGGCTGTTAGCTAATTTTTTAATTATAAAGCCTGTCATACAAACATAAAAGAATGTCAGTTTAAAGAACAATGAAATAAAACACCTCTGTATCCACCGAGTTTACGAAATACGATTTCACCATTACTATTGTCCCTCAGATTTTTGCTATCCTGAATTTGTGTTACTTCTTTCCCTTGCTTGTAATTCTACCAAATGTGTACATATTCCCATACAATTTTGAATTTGACCACTTCTGACCTTGATAACAAAATCATGCTGTATACTCTTCTATGTATAATTTTTAAAATTTTAACTGTCATTGAACTCCATCTAAATTGAAAAATACAGCAATATATATAGCTCAATCATTGATATTGCTATGTAGTATTCTATTGTATAAATACACCATGATTTATTTTTCCTCTTTACTGCTGATGTCGTGTTTGTGATTCCAGTTTTTTTGCTACTGAGAAAAAAATGCTGCTATTCTTGTATGTATCTTTTGGTGAACATAAGTAAGAAATTCCCAGATATACATCTGTGAGTGAATATGATGCCCTACAAGGTTAGGAATACATGCACCTTTACTGAGTCGAGTGGTTTTCCAATTTACACGGGCATAAGCAATGAATGAAAGTTCCTTGACAACATGGGTGACTGACAGTCTTTAGCAGACTTTGCCAATCTGTTGGATGTAAAATGTCATCTTTTTGTAATTTTAACTTGCATTTGATCAAATAAAACTGGGCATCTTTTTATATGTTTACTGTGCATCTCGGTTTTTTCCTGTGAAATTCATTTGTTTTGCCCATTATCCCATTAATGTTTGTCTTGTTCTGAATGCAGCCTAGGAGTTCTTTATATATTGTAGAAATTAATCCCTTGACAGTTTTACATATTGCAGTTTGTCACAGTTTATGGACTTTTGAGTTTCTTTAAGTAGTTTTTTAGTAAAAACATATTGTATTTTAATGTATTCAAATTTATCAACTTTGTCCTTTATCATTTTTATCTTTTGTGTTTTTTAAGAACTCCTTCCTTACCCTAAGGTCATAAGGACATGGTCATAAGCTCTTATGGTCTCCTATATTGTTTTCCAAAAGTTTTAAAGTTTTCCTTTCACATTTCAGGCTTTAAAGTCCAATGTTTTTTTCCACACAAATTATTGCAGCATCAAAAACTGATTGCTCCTGCTTCTAAGTGAAATGCATCCATAGCGGTGTAAGTCTGTCTTTAGCCTCTCTATTCTGTTCCCCTGGAGTAACTCTATTCTGATCCATGGGTAATTCCATTTCAAATAAGTGAAAGCATGTCTTCTTACAGGGAACATCCTTCAAGTTTTGCCTTCTTTTCTGTCTTTTTAAATAGCATGAACAGAAGGTAATACATAAGAAAATTAAATTTTTATAGTTGTGGTTGGATTGGTAAAGCCTTTGAAAGTCAAGTTGGCTGAAAATCAACTTCCAGGTACCCACTCTATGAAAGTTTCTGCCTGTACATAAAGAGTTATATATATAAATGTCATTCCATGACTGTAACATTTTTAACTTTGTTCACTACTGTATTCCTAACATATCAAACAGTGTCTGGCACAGAGAGGGGCTCAAAAAACATTTAATAAATAAACAACGATGTTCACTGTAGCACTGTTTGTAATAACAAAAAACTAAAAAGAGGAATAGTATAGTTAATACATTATTGTTTTATCCCTGATGTAGACTATTAAGCTCTCATTAAAAAGTAACCATATGCAAAAGAACTCCTCAACATGTTAACAAAAAAGGTATATAATACAAGTTGGAGGACTTTAAATATGGTATACTACCATTGTTTAAAATAAAATAAAAACTATTATGTTATGTATACATGAGTATTTATATGCAAATGTACACATAACATTCAGAAAAGATATAAACCAAACTGTTTATAGTGATTTCCTCTGGGAAAAGGGGCAGGCTTGATGGTGTTGGTAATAAGGAACAAACATTAAGTAAAATATTCACTTATAAACCTAATAACTAAAACAACCACTGTTAAGATTTTGGTATTTCTCACTGATGTGCTTCAGAATATCCTTTTTTCCTCTGTAGTTATATTCCTATTAAATATAAAATATTATGCCCAATTATTTTTATAAACCATTTTCCCCTTTGTTAAAAGTGCCTATGAACTATTTTCTATTACTAATTTATTCCTTTCCCTGACTTTATAACAAAATCATACTGGATATATTCTTCTATGTGTGAGTTTTATTGTTGGCTATCGGAAATTTAGATTTCTTACCCATTAATCATACATATTAGCAATGATTGCAAGGAACACTTTCAAACACTCCCCCTGCCCAATACTTATTATTTTCATGGTATAGATTACTAGACCTGGAATTGCATGGTCAATCAATAGGTATTAAACATTTTAAAGTCTACTGAAAGACACTGACAAATTTCTTTCCAAAAAGATTATTCTATTTTAAATCTCTACTAATGGTGCATCTTACTGCTTCCTTCATTGACACTCATCATAATTTAAAATTGATTTCTTTATATATTTGACATCTGCTTTCCTGTGAGGACAGGAACCTTCTGTCTGTTCACCACTAAATCCACAATGTCTGGTTGCTCAATAAATGTGTTACATGCATAAACAAACATTACACTAAAGTATTTCTTTCATAATAAATATACACAGTAAGTAATTTTCCACATTTACATTTTCACTGTACCTCAAAATTCTGAGTTAATTAAACTGCACACTTCATTGTATTACTCTGAGTTTAATTACTTTTTAGAAGTTAAAAAAACCTTGCTATAGCCATAAATTTGCATTTTTTTAAATTTATTTTTTAGTCATTATTCAAGTATAGTTTCTATCCTTTACTCCCATTCCAGCCAACCCACCCATCCCTTCCCTCCTCCCTCCCATTTCCAACCCCCCTAGTTATTGTCCATATGTCCTTTATATTTGTTCCTGTAAACCCTTCCCATTCTCCCCTGAAGTTCCCCTGAAATTCCCTCCCCTCTCCCCTCTGGTCACTGTCAGCCTGTCCTCTATTTCAGTGTCTTTGGCTATATTTTGCTTGTTTCTTTGTTTTGTTGTTTAGGTTCCTGTTAAAGGTGAGATCATATGGTATTTGTCTTTCACTGCCTGGCTTATTTCGCTTAGCATAATGCTTATAAATTTGCATTTATTATCCTTCAGATTCTCCTGTATGTCCATGTCCTTTGCACTTTCTAACTATGAGTCTCAACGTTTCTAAATACTTTTCATGAGCTTTGTCACATATTAGAACCATTAAACTGTCATTAACTTAATTATTAAAACAATACTCATCATATCTTTTCTGCTTTTCTCATCTACTTGAATGTTCTTAGGAAATCATTACAGTATTTTATTTACTTAACATTTATTTTTTTTAATTTTGACAATTTTGATAGTCAACTCAGTTTAAAAAGAGGACAGTAAATCAAATTACTTAAGTAAAAACACTCTTATATTTGCCAGTAATTTAAGGAATTTCCTACCTCTCCTATTTCCATAAGTGGTTCATTCATATCTACACCACCATAGCCATACTGAAGGTCAGCTTCTGTCAATTTATTTTTTTTAATAAACTGGGTGTTTAGATACCTGAAAAATAAATGTAATATCATTTGACAGTATGTCAAAATCAGTAGGAAACAAATAACTTACAACTCTGAAACAATAATTTTAGGATTAAAAATAAACTACAGAACAGCTCAGTAATATATCCAAAAGAAATTAAGTAAAAATTTAAAAAAATAAAAATTATCAGGACTTCTGCCCAAGAAGGTAGGTAGACACACTGTGCCTCCTCGCACAACCAAGACAGGGACAACAACAATTTAGGAACAGAATAACAAGAACTGAAAGAAAACTGAACTGTATGGAAGTCAGACAACCAAGGAGTTAAAATAGACACATTCATCCAGACCGGTAGGAGGGGCAGAGAGGGGTCAAGGAACAAAGAGGTTGGAAACCGGACAGTAAGGCATCCTGGGTGCGCAAGACAGCAGAAGGCGGACCCTGGGTGCGCAAGCGGCAGCTGGCAGACACTGGCTGGCGGAGGGGTGGCAACCCGCAGATCCATAGGGGCAGGTAAGGCACTGCGTGCAAGGCAGCTGGCTGACCTGGCGGTCCCAGGGTCTCAGCGCCGGGAAATAGAGCCTAGGGGCACTAATTGAAAACACCTGTGGGGGTTGAGGTGCAGGGAGATACTCCCAGCCTCACTGGACAGGTCATTGGAAAGACCCACGGGGTGCACAAGCCCACCCACACAGGAATTGGCACCAGAGGAACCCAGTTTGCTCAGCGGGGGAATCGGCGGAAGGGACTGAGGTCCAACAAAGAGCCATTGTTCCTTCTCAGACCCCGCCCCCACATACAGCATCATAACCCAGCTACCTGGGTTGCCCTGCCCTGCTGAACACCTAAGGTTCTGCCCCTCATACAAAATAGGCCAGACCAGACGAAGAAAAAAAAAAAAGAGAGAGAGATGGCTCAAACAGAAGAAGAAATGAAAGCCCCAGAACCCATCTTTTTAAGTGACCAAGAGATAGCCAACCTATCAGATGCTCAATTCAAAACACGGGTGATCAGGATGCTCACAGAATTGACTGATTTTAGTCACAAACTAGATGAAAAAATGAACGTTACGATAAGTGAAATGAAGAAAAATGTACAGGGAACCAACAGTGATGGAATGAAAGATGGGTCTCACATCAATGGAGTGCACCAGAAGGAAGAAAAAACATACAGTCAGAAAAGAACAAAGAAATAAGAATTCAAAAAAATGAGGAGAGGCTTAGGAACCTCCAGGACATCTTTAA
>JAPYXV010000777.1:0-14807 GCA_028533065.1 Trachops cirrhosus | reverse complement strand
AGCTTGGCAGGGGCAGTAGCTGGGAGAGGCAGAGGAGGAATCGGGGACTGGGCACGGAGGGGCCGGCCGCCTGGGGGCATGTCCGGCACGCAGCTGGCCCTGCTGCGTCACGGTTCCTGTCCCAGTCCATGGTGCCCTGGGGGATGGACGGTTTCTCCACCTCCACACAGAAAGCCTGCAGTGGGGTGGATCATTGCACTGCGCCCTCGCCGTACTGAATTCTGTCCCATTTCAAGCCAGATCCGACAGAGCAACAACAGTTGCATACACTGGTCTTGGCTTCCCCAAAGCCCTAGTTTCCTCGCGATGAACTTGGAGCAAATGCGAGTGAGACAGCTGTAGCTGCATCGTGTCCCTGGCTCACATACGCGTGGCAAAGAGAGGGTCACTAGAGTGTGGCCGATGACACACGAAACCACTTACCGACTAGATGCTGCCTTCCGCACATGAGTGCCCGGCGGCTCCGACAGGGCGTGTGCCACCGTCGTGCTGCCCTCAGGTGGGCCCCTGTCTGGGACACGGGCCGATGGAGGGTGCAGGCTGGCTTCGGCTGCGTTGCCTCTCTGAGGTCAAGCCCACCTTAGATCCTCGGAAACAGAGGGGTGAGGGCAGTCACATCTGAGTCCTCACCCATTTCCCTCCGCTGGAACTTGTCTCCAACTGGCACAAGGAAAGCTGTCACTTCTGTTGGGTAAATCTGGTCCTCCTTGGATGGAGGGGGTGGGCGGGGAGACCAGGGTGCCTTTTGTCACTGAAGCCAGAAGATCACCCCCAGGGACTTCCACACGGAAGGAGAAAGACAGGTAGCTGCCTCCTTCCGCACGAACGTGGACAGCCTGTGGAAAGAGGTGGCTCGGGCCAGACGGTCCCATGTCCATCACGCGTGGGAACTCTGGGTTTCCCACGTAACTTGTCTGGGGCTAGGCCTCCACTCTAAAGGGACACACTCTCTCCTCCTAGAGGGGAGGGTGTTGGCGAGGGTGGGTGAGGCCAGGAGGCGAGAACCACAGTGTCCCTTCTGACTCCGCCGTCCCAGAACAATAATTAACCCTTGCATTTGTGTAACGTATAGAATTTGGTTCCCATGACTGTCCTTGGAGATTAGTTTTTTTTTTTTAAAGCAAGAGAGAAAAATGAATTTCTGTTTTGGAAATGGGTACCTACCATCCAAGCTTGTTACAAAGATTAGATGTGGTGAGGTATGTGTGAGGTATCTGTGACTCAAAACTCCCGCCTCTTCCCATGGCAATCCCCCCACTTCTCCACTGAACCCCCTCCAGTCCAGGCGGGGAGGACAGTGACAGGCAGACCTGGTCAGTGACGGAGAGAGGTCACCTTTGTTCTCTTTTCAGTGCAACGGCTGGACGTGGTACCTTGCCAACGACTTTCATTTCCACCTCACGACCCCGGTGATTGTGTTCGTCCACAGAAAGTGAGTCTTACGGGGACACGATGTGTCCTTTCCCATGAAACTCCGAGAGGGCGCTCCAGTTCTGGGAGAGCGCTTTGGGCAGTGGGGCTACGAACCTCTCAGAAGAGGCTGCAGCACGCAACCCTCCGCTGTGCACCTTCTCCTGCATCCCCCCCCCAGGCTTTGTCCCCGGCAGACCAGTCTGTGTCCTCGCAGAGTGATGACCAGAGTGTCTCCCGTGGGCCACCGTTCATTCCTACAAACATTGCCACACAGTGACATGACCTGCGCGCCTGTCGGTGTCAGGACAAACTACCCAGATCGTTTCCACGTTTTCATGGCTCTGAAAGGCGGCGCAGTGAGTGCCTTGGAACACGCTGCTCTTTCTCTTGGTTATTTCTTTGAGGACACAGATGCAAGTGGAGTCAGTAGGTCCGAGGGGAGAAACGGCTCTGTGACCTGTCGTGAGATTGCTCTCCGGAAAGAGGGAGGTGATTTACAGCGCCCCAAGCAACCCATCAGCACACCTGCTTCTCCCTGTCGCAGATTTACCACCTGAGTTTTTGTTAGGTTTAGGAAAGCTCTCAACTGAGGCCTCAATAATTCATGGGGAGACTGACAGTTTGTGCCTTATCCATGCCATACTTTAAAAGATTTATTCTCATTTGTTACATTTAAGAACATTGGAAAAAAACATTAAAAAAACATTAGGATGGCTGTGGCTAGCGTGGCTCTGTTGGTCGAGCATTGTCCCATAACTGAAAGTTTGTGGGTTCAATTCCCGGGCAGGGTACATGCCGAGGGTGCAGGTTTAGTTTCAGATCTGGACGCGTATGGGAGGCAACCAACTGATGCTTCTCTCTTGCCTTGATGTTTCTTTCTCTCTCCCTATCTCTCTAAAAAGCAATGAAAAATGTCCTCAGGTGAGGATAACACACACACACACACACACACAACCTCCAAGAACAACAACGAAAAGAACATTAGGATGAAGAGAGGGGACACGATCACCCTAGACGCACTTCCTTCTCAAGGAGACGTGAATTCGTTGTCAATGTTTTGGTGTCTATCCTTCTGATCCTTTTCCGCACAGCTTTTGATGCAAGAAAGGATTCTGCACATACACTTTAGTATGCTTCTTATTAATAGTGTTACGGCATAAACTTTTCCCCATTGGATTAGGGCCCGTCCCAGTGACCTCATTTCACCTTGATCATCTCTTTAAAGACCTTGCCTCCAAAGAAAGTCACATTCTGAGGTGCTGAGGGTTAGAATTTGGGGCAACACCATCTAGCCCATGGCAGTGTCTGTCAGGGACTGTTAGTGTAGCTGTAGTGGTCGTTAGCTAGTGCAGTCTCGTCTGACTCCTGGGAGGTGCCTCGGATGGGCTCAAGCCCCCCAGGGAGCTAGACAGATATTTGCTTGAACGAATGGGGCTTTTGTGAGACGGTCAGATGGGACGGTTTACCCCCCACCTAGGACAATCAGTTCCCAGTGCCTCCCTGTGCCACACCTGGCGGGAACCTACGCGAGTGTCCCTGCGACTGAGGAAATCTGACCCCACTGTCAGCATCTTCCTTAGCTGCGGTGGAAGACAGATCCTCAGCCACAGGCCCGCATTCTCCAAGCTTGTGACCATGCAGCTACACTGAGCTTCTAAATGAAGGGAGGGATAAAAGGTAGGCTTTTATTTTCTTCGGAGAGTGAACTAGCACAGAATGCCAGTCGTTTAAGGACAGAGCTGGAGGGTCTGGCAACAGGCGTGGTAAATGTGCAGCACTGCTGCTAACCTGCCCTGTCCGCACTCACTGCAGACATCACTCATCAATCACAGCACCACTGAGCTCAGACTCCACCTCCATGCCAAGCATCGATGCTACACTAGAATGGGCACTCTGGATGAAAGTCCTTTTCTTCCTGGATCGCTCTGGTGATCACTGAGTGGTAGCTCATCTCTTCCTCTTGAAGAACCACAGCAACGTCAAGCCGTGGAATAGGGCTGTCAAAGGCATCACCCAGAGGGTCTGTGCCTGGAGTGGCTTGTACCTGTGCTCGACATTTCCACTGCAGAGCCGCTTGGTCTCAACCCTCAGAGATCTTAGCTGGTACAACCGGATGGTGCCTCACTCTGAGCCCCTGTTCCTAAATCTCGTTTCCTGCCCCAGAATCTCCTACATCCTGCAGCTGGGACTCCCTCAGGACCCCTATGTCTTACACGCACAATCCCAGAACGTGCAGGAATTCATTTGTGTGGGATCACCCTTGACCCACGAGGGGTAGAAGACAGTAGAAAAATTCTTCCCTCTTTCACCCTCCCCCACCCCCGGACAGTTTTCATTCAGGTGTATTTCATGAAGCTCTGCAGAACATTCTGGAAGACTTGCACGTCGGCCACCTTGATGGCTCATCCTTGCACTGGGTTTTCTGCTTCCCTGTGCCACTGCCCCACCCTTACTTCCATCTCCACGTGACCTACTTGCGCCCGGACATTTGCCTCGGACTTCACATCCTGGGCCTGGAGTGGGTGCCTGTGCACCCGTGTCCCACCCTGCCTCTGACGGTACCTTTCTCTCCTAAGTCAGTGGTCACTATGTCAGCATGGCACTTCATAGGTGTCATGGGACATGCCCAAGCCTGGTCTCATTTCGAGCTGTACAGTCAACCTCAGGATGAGGCGGGTAAGGATGCCTTTACTATGCTGTTCTGGATAGGAAACTCAAGTTCCAAGTCCTGCCCAGGGCCGTGCAGCTGGTCAGCGGTCAAGGCTGAAGCCTAACTCGGCTCCTTCAGTTGCAGCCCAGCCCCACGCAGCCACACCTGCCTCCATGTCAGCCTCTCTTAGAGGGCGGCCTAGCTTTTGCCAAGGTTTCCAGTCTTTCGTGGTCACAGGTTTTGCGGTGAAGGAGACTGAAGAACACTCTTGTCAATGTCCTCTCTTCTTTGCAGAAGTAGACATGTCCTTGTCCTCCTCGGGGCCATGCTGTTCCTGGCGTCCTTCACTGCCACTGCTTTGCTCACGCTGGCTCATGACCTGCCTGTGGCAGCTCCATCAGAAGCCAGGTAAGCGCAGTTCCCAGTCCACCCTGCTCTGTCCCTCGCCTGCCCCGAGAATGGCCGGGACCTCCCAGGGAGGGCTGGGAGGGATTGCCAGGCTGTTTGTGCTGTGCACAGTGGCTTCTGGAAACACTGGCTGGGAGGTGTTTGGCCCTGTTGAAAAAGGTGATTGCACTTTTGTTGCCAAACTTCTGAATCTTTCACCTGGCACTGGGGGTCCTCTGGCCACAGAAATGCTTCTCAGAGGAGAGGAGCGCCCCCACGTGGCTGTTTTGTGTTTCTCCTCCAGTGGCAAACGGCTGCTGGGAGGCTCTGATGTTGGATGGAGAGACTGAAGGGTGAGGAAGCTGGGGTTAGCCCTTCAAGGTCACGGGCTACTAAGTGGCGTAGGTGTGAGTTGAACCTAGGACCTTATGCGCTGTGCTATTTTGCCTCCTCAGTGAGGTTTGTCTAACAATGCTTCCTTATGACCGCCCTGTGTATTACACAGGCTAAACCAGTACAACTCACCACTAATCTATTCTCAGTGCAGCAGTTAGTGATGCAAATGAGGATCAGATCGTGCCAGCCCTCTGCTCAAATTCCCCCAGCGGCCGCCCGTTGCTCTCAGAGCAGAGCCCCTGTCTGAACTCATCCATCACGCCCCGTCTTGCCAACTCCTGGACCCGCCATGCTGGCCTCCTTACGTCCACACACCGACTGTGCTCCCTCCGCAGGGCCTTTGCACACGATGCTCCCTTACACGAGAATGCTTTCCCTTCAGAATCTAGATCTTGGCAGGGCTTGCTCCTTCACTTCCTGCAGGTGTCTGTGCAAACGTCACCTTCTCAGAGCAGCCTTCGCTGACCACCTGATGTAAAATAGCCCAGGACCATCCCTGGCACATGAAGTGCTCAGTGTGCATTGGTGAGTGGGAGGGACGAATGAGTGAATGAATGAATGACTGTTCCCTAGGTCTTTTAACCTGGGGAGCATCCTGACCTCTGTCACATCACTGGCCTCTGTGAGCACGGGCAGGTGGCTGAGAGGAGGCTCACCGATGCCTCGCCCAGTGGTTCTTAGCTCTGGATGCACACGAGAGTCCCCTGTGGGGCTTTTAATTCCCACTGATGCCCCCAGAAAGCACCACCTCAGACCAGTGGCATCCCTGGGGCGTGGCCCAGGCCACTGAACTTTGTACAAGCTCCCAGGAGGAGATTCGTTTCTTTCGGAAGGGGTTCAGTTCTGAGAACCACATCTTTCGAGTCATCCTGACAAATCAGCCACCAGAAACAACTATTGCAAATGAACACAACCGTCATATTTCCCTGGGACCCAGGGTGGCGGGGCCCAAGGGATTTGGAACCTTAGCAGGCCAGCTGTGGCCTGCAGCAAGATCGTTACTAAGGACATGAACAAAGGCACCCCAAATTTCACTTTGGATTTGCTGCTGGACTCAACGGGCATCTGAGAGACTCCCTTCTCCATGTGCAGGCCAAACACAGCCTTTGTCTTGTTTCCTTGTGTTCTTCAGTGAAAAGGCAGCTGTGATGTATTTCTCGGAGTACTACACCAAGCCCTACTGCCGATTCGGGCCCTTCCTCGTGGGCGTCTTTCTGAGCATTTACATGCACCAAAACCACCAGACAAGCATCCTTAAAACCAAGGTAAGATTTCTTGTTTCATTAACTTTCACTTAAAAATGATTCAAGGGTCACAGCAAGAGGCAAAAACAGCACAGGTCTTGTGTCCCCTCGACCCAGGGTCCCCACTGGTAACATGTGACACAACTACAGTACATGGTCACAACCAAGGAAGTGACATCCGTCCATTCATAGACCCCACATACGCTGGTGTCATGAGCACTCCCTTATGTGTGGGTGTGTAGTTCGGCAGAGTTTTATCATGTGTGCAGGTTTGTGTAACTGCCCCCGCAATCAGGGCCCAGAACTCCTCTGTCGCCACGTGGCTGTCCCTTGTGCTACCTCGCCGTGGCCACACCCTACCGTCCCCTGCCTAGCCCTCACCCTGTGCTACCTCGCCGTGACCGCCCTGCCCTTACCCTGACCCTCGTGACCACTAACCCGAACCTTCCATCTTAGTCCGATGTGGGTGTTGACTGAGGTTTACGACTCGGCACCCGGAGTGACAGCAACAATACAAAACGAGGCAGTCAGCGTACACTAGTAACCGCACCGTGGCCGCACGGGCCCTGAGTGGCACCTGTCCCGCCCCGCAGGCGCAGGCGGTGCTCGGGTGGGGCTGTTCCCTGGCCACGCTGTTCGCGGTGGTCGCCGTGGCGTACGCAGTGGACGACACCTCGGGCGCCCGTGCAGCTGCCGCTGCCGTCTACCAGGCCCTGCACCGGACCCTGTGGGCGGCGGCCCTGGGCTGGGTCGTGTTGGCGTGTCACGAAGGCTACGGAGGTAGGACGCTCGTGTGCATGCACTGTCCCTTTGAAGGTGACAAGTGTGAAAACAGTGCACACAGGGGCTCTTGTTTGCTGGTGAATGACTCAGAAACATCCATTCGTCTGTTTCCTCAGGGAAAAGCACCCCACAAACTCTGAGATTTTCTCAGTGGCTCGTGCACACAGGCAGGTTCTAGAAGGAAAGGTTGCGGCCTCTGCAGTGAAGCTGGTTTGCAGGTTGGGGGAGAACAGGCAGGGTTGTGAGAAAAGCCCAGCACAGGAAACAAGAGTTCAAGTGCCACCGGCCCAGCCTCGGTTTACCCCTGTTTAGGTGGAGACTCTGCCGAGGCCCTGGTGGCTGGAAGCACCGCTTCCGTCACCTGCGGTCAGTGTCAAAGCAGACCACGCTGGGCTTGTTCCTCCGTCTGGGGTCTTACTCTGCGGAGTTGCCCACGTCTCTGCCCCAGTTAAAGCCTTTCCGTGGGGCCCTGTCACCTACAGCAGTGGTCCTCAAACTTAAATAGTAGACGGGCCCATTCTGAAGGATAAGAATTCTTTGGGATCCACGTTATGGAATATTTGTTTTGAAGGGACCTAGAAGTCGATCAAATGCAAGAAGCCGCCCAGTACTGGATGAAGAATCTGAGGCCTGGCAGTGATAACTGCCCCGTGCCGAGGCCCAGCAGCTCGTGTGGCTGCGCCCTGAACTCGACCCCAGGCTGGTGCGGGGACTGCAGCTTGTTTTACAGGCAGAGTGTTCGAAACCAGCCTAGGGAGGCCAGCTGACTGGAAACGCAGTATCAGCCTCTCTCACTCTTTCATCCTCCTGTAGCGGGGACTTGGGTGCGGGTGTCGTTTTATGTGTGTGTGTGTGTGTGTGTGTGTGTGCATTCTCTTACACATGAACGAAGACCTTCCAGGAAGAAGCCCACAGACTCCGGGGCAGCACCTGGAGGGTGCAGCGAGGACACAGTGCCCTCACGGGCCCCACAGAGTCTTGTGCCCGGTGACTCGAGGCCTGTTCCCTCCAGGTCTGGTGGCCCCGCTGCTGTCTTGCGGCGTCTGGAGTTTCCTGGCCAGCATCAGCTACGCTTGCTACTTGGTGCACCCGATGGTCATCATCCTCTACAACGGACTTCAGGAAACGCTCATTCACTACACGGACATGAACATGGTGAGCCTGCAGCTCCTCGAGGTGGCTTGGCGTCCTCTTCTGGGGCCACGAAGCAGCCTGCCGGCTCCGCCCACCTGGCGGGGGGCCTGTTGTTCTTCGTTTGGTTGGCGTTGGCGGGAGGGCTGCAGCACAGCATCCTGTCTTTGCTTTAGGTCTTTCCTTTCTAATGGGCAGGGCTGTCTGTCTGCAGGCCCGTTTCCTGCAGCCAGGATGGCAGACTTTACACTCCGCCCACTAGAGGGCGTTGGTGGTAAGGCGGTGTCCACTCTGCCCCTGCTTCTCTCCAGTTCTACCTTTTCTCCGGACACTGTTTGCTGACCTTCGCCGCTGGGCTGGCCCTGACGGTCTTCATCGAGAAACCGTGTCAGGAACTGAAGCGGTGCCTTCTGGGACCGATGCCTGCAGGGCCAGGAACGGTGTAGTAAAACCCCAAAGAACGGTGGCGGCCCTTTACTGGTGGTGAAGGAGGGACGCAGGGGCGGCCTCGAGCGTCTAACAAATCCTGTACAGGGGTGTCCGTCCGATTTTGTGAATGTTTGTCATGTCCAAGTCCTCTGTGTTTAATCCGTAAAAGCTCTCTGTGTTTACTATGAAGTAGAGTTCTCTGATAATCTTTTTAGTAGTATAATAATTACCCTTGCATGTACTTTTTAGCAAAAACACATCTTTTTCTGAATATTTTTGGTCGTATCCTGTGTTTTCTCTATATCTGTGACCTTAGGAAAACATCACATATAATGAATCGACTGTAATTTGGCTCAAAATGCTCATTTTTCTTGCTAGAACCGCACTGGGCAGTTTTCCTCCCCATACTAGTTTTTGGGGTATTATAGCACCTCCGTGGACTCCTGACTTTTTCGTGGACGCTCAGGATGATTTGACTCGCTGGTGTGCACAATTCGAGGGCTTGTTGTTACACGTCTCCCAGACACCACCTTTCGTACGACCTGGTCCCTGAGTTAAATTGTTAATCTCCCCACAAAAGATATGAAATTCCGCCCTGGCCCGATGGCTCAGCTAGTTGGAGTGCCGTCCCATACACCAAAAACCTGCAGGTTCGATCCCCGGTGGGGACACATACAGGAGGCTGCTGATCATGTTTCTCTCCCTCTCTCCCCTCAGTAAACCTATCCCTGGGTGAGGATTAAACGAAGATAAAATGTTAACACCCCATGTCTGTTAGGGTGTGGCTTTATTTGGGGGTAGGGTCTCTACAGAGGCGATGAAGCTCACTGAGGCCATTGGGTGGGGGTGTGGTTCTAATCCAATATGACTGTGTCCTTCTGAAAAGGAAGTCGGGACCCAGGGGTAGATGTGCACAGAGGGGATGATGTGAAGACACGCAGGGAGAAGATGGCCAGCTGCCAGCCCAGGGCCTCCGAGGATGGCTGCAAGCAGCAGGCACTAGAAGAAGCAGGGCGGGACTTCCCCCTGCCCCGGCCCCGCCCCCGCCCCCTACCCACCCTCCCAGGAGAGCGTGGGCCTGCCCACCCCTTGGTTAGGACTTCCAGCCTTGTGTAACAGTGAGGCAACACATTTCTGCTGTTCTCACCCAGCCTGTCTGTGGCTCTTTGTCAGAGCAGCCCTACACACGAATATAGCCTGGCAACAAAGACTCCCAAAGGAGAGGGAGGGGACCCCGGCAAGTGGCTTCTGCGCCCACCCCCTCGTTTTCCAGCAACGAGACCTAGGGACAGGGAGAGACTCACAAGGCCCGGTGGAGACCAGGTTTCCTTCCGAGTATGTCACTTCTCGCCAGCCATCCCTCTTTCCACGTCTAACAGTGCTTATAACAACACTCTTTTTGTGTACTTACTAACTGAAAAATTTGTTAATAATCATGGGGCGACCAGGAACTTCTTAGCCGGGGACGCCCCCATCCGCATTTGCTCTCTTTGCTGTCAAGTGGATATTCAAGGAAGACCACTGAGCTGGGAGGGGCTGCAAACCTCAAATCCTTCAGCAGAGCAATCGACAGCTAACTTCGGGGTACAAGGCACGTGTCCCTGAGGTCTGGTCTCCCCTGCTGACCGAATTTGACCTGAATGAGAAGACAAGTCCCACCCTGACGTGTTCAGCCTGCCGTAAAACGCACCAAGCTGGGTTTCAGGGGAAGTCTGAAGTTTGTGGAGCTCCTCGGGAGACCTCTGGTGGCTGCTCCGGCACAGGAACCCCCGGACTTAATTAGGCCTCAGAGGAGACCTTGCTGGCGGGCAGGAGGCATTTGCAGAAGGAACAGGGTCCCAGATGGCCCCAGCGGGAAATGACTTACCTGCCAACATCGCTGGGCACTCGAATGGCCAAGCGCTTCTTCTAGTTATGAGGCTACAAACCCGGGGCCCTTGGAAATAGCTTCCCAGTGACTAACAGAGCCTTTGAAAGTTCTTTTTATAAGGAAGAAAAATCCCCTCCTTACTATGGCCATTTCATAAAACATAAAGCGGGGATAGAGAAGTTCACTTTTGTTCTAGATTTTTTTCAATGCGGAATTCAATACGGAGTTGAAGATTTACAGACAGTATGTGCCTTATTTAGACTCTACAACAAACTGTAAAAAGGCATGTGGTATTTATGGAGCCCTTGGACTTTTGAACACTGCCTGGGGTTTGATGACATAAGGGACTTAGTGATTTTTCAGTGTGATAATGGTGTTGTGATGATGTGGTTTTATTTTATTTTTTTTTAGAATAGTCTTTAACTGTAAGATGCATATTGAAGCATTTATGGACAAAATGCTATAAAAATCTGATATTATCTCCAAATGACAGTGGGATGAAGCGGGATAGAGGAAATAAGGTTGGTGATGTAGTAATAATTTTTTAAGTACACGGGACCACATTATAATATTTTCTCTATTTTTTGTGTGTGCTAGAAGTTTGTATAATAACAGAGCCAAACCAGTTTCTAGAGTCAGCAGGGTCAGCACAGAGAAGCGTCCATTGGGGGGTGCCTCCTCCACTTCTCCCTGAATTCTGCAACCCACTTCCAGTTTCACATACCACCCGGTGGGTAAGATCAGGTCCCATCCGCGGTACAGAACTCCCTCCAGCAGGGAGATGGAAATCCCCAGGCCTCCTTCAGTTCCTCCCCGTGGTTTGGGAGCATCCAGGGAGATCTCGCTTGTCTGGTGAAGGCCTGGACTCTGCCGTTTGCTTCATATGGAGCTCGCTCTCCACAGCCCACACCTGCTCGGCCACCAGGGCTGCTGAGAGCTGCTGGCAGCTGCTGCAGGGGCCAGTGTCCCCTACCCCGCCCACGTCCCCAAGCCACCCTCCCAAATGCACCGCCTTCTCGCATGAGTTCTCCCAGCAGGATGTGGGCCGGGCTGGCTTGGTGCGGGGCCGCTGTGTCCACTCAGAGCACAAGTGGTCCCTGCAAAGGCCGCAGCGGAGAAGTCCTCTCGGCCCACCCTGTGCCGCTGTGCGCTCTCATTCAGGCTTTGGATGCTCATCGCGGTCTTACAGAAACTGCTCTCGTAGTTTCCCTCTTCTGACGCAGGTCCGTCTTTCCTGGCTGCGCCGAGTCTAAGGGCCCTGGGATGGGGGGCGGCCCTGGACCGAGATTAAAAAAAAAAAAAGAAAGAAACTTTCACTGTGTAATATGAACGTCCCGATGGGCGCAAAAAGAGGACAGCATGTCCATAATCCAAATGACACAGTCCTTGGTTAGAAAATATGCAAAGAGAAGCGGGAAGGAAGACAGGCACGGTGTGGCAGCTCAGACACGTGGAGTGAGCGGTGGGAAAGGCTTTCTCCTCTGTTTTCTTTTAGGTAGGATCAGAATTGGGGACAGGGAGGGACTTTAGAGATGATTTATTTGATAGCATCATTTTTGTGGGATTTTTTTTGCTAATTTAAAAAAAGTTATTTTTCAATTACAGTTTGCATTGGATATTTTTTATATGAGTTTCAGGGACGTCCTTCTGCAGTGAGGCAGCTGAGGCCGGGGGCGATGGAGCCAGGCCCAGAGGCTGCCGTTCCCGCTCGCCTTCAGGGGCAGGACAGGGGAGCAAAGCAGAACACACATGTGCACACATAGTGCACACAGGTACATGTATGCAAGCATACACACACAAATGCATGTTCACATGCATGAAACTGTTCTCTCTCTTACTTCCCAAATTTTCTCTTTAACAAAGGCTAGAAAAATCAGTATGACCTGTCTCGATGGTTTCTCTGACGTCCTCTGTGCGCAGAGCATTGGTGAAGCAACAGCCTTCAGAGCAGAGGTCTCAGTCCTGCGGAAACACCTGAGTGTGGCAAACCTCCATCACCGTTGCCCCTTTGGTGGGAGAAGTCAGTTGCTGGGCCCTGCACCCGGTGATTTGAAGAAATAGGCGTGCAGACTACAGAGAGCTTTAGCTGCATATGCTCAGCAGACCACAAGAGGGCAGCACTTAGAGACCAGTGCAGGGCCCCATGGCCTTGTTGAAATGCACTGGAAACTTCCTAGAAAAATTGGTTTGTTGAACTGTGAATCACAAGTTAAAGAGTATTCATGGTTTCCTCTCAAATGGCCAGCCTAGGAAATTTAGGATGTCATAAGGACCAGAATAGGCTTCCACTCAATCCTTTTGGAAATGTAACTATTATTTCTAATCTGTTATTTTCAACTGAAAATGGCTTACATCTTTGTAGTGATTTCCACATCCTTATTTCTGAGGAACTTGAAGTGCACCTATGTTCACTTATTTTTCAGTTAAGATGAGGACTGCCTGTCAGACCTGACCTCAGAGTTCTTGGATCTTTAACACCCCGTGCACCAGACAAATGCCACCCCCCCGCCCTACCAGCTGAGGGACAATGCTGGACTCCATCCTTAGTGACGGAGATCTCTTTGGAGGGTGCTGGCGTTCCCGGGTCCGAGGACAGCTGGGAAAATGCTCAGCTCCCGCTCGTTCTAGGGCTCCCGGGATTTCAGATCAGCGCCAACTGTAGGGGTCCCAGAGATGGCACGAACCTAAGGCGGACATGGAACCTGCACCCCGTTTGGGAGTGAGGAAGGGTCTGAATCCTTCTGGGGCCACTTTGGGACTGATGCTCAAGGCTCACTGCCCTGTGTCATGGCTCTGTTCTCCGAGTGACTGCCACAGGCTCTTCTAGGAGCTTCACTGGTGCCTCTTTGGGTGTGGAAGAGAGTGTTGCCATATTGTGACAAGCTCTCCTCAGCAACACAGGGAGAAAAAGTGCAGTCAGATTGGACGGCACTGGCTAAGGCAGAGCCCACGGAGTTTATCTAAGAGATTCCTTCTCTCCAGTGTGGTCCCCAGACCAGTGGCAACAGCACCTGGGAACTTGTTGGAAATGCAGATTCTCAGTCTCCACCCAGACCTCCAGGGTCACAGACTCCGGGGGTGGGGCTGGCCGTCAGTGTTTCAGCAGGCCCTCAGAAAACGCAGCGCAGGCTCAAGCTGGAGGGGCACCAACGCAGTATTAAAGCAGAAATATTCATGGCTACAGAGCCAGCTGAAACTTGAGTGAATTATACAGGAAATGAGAACAAGAATATAGAGAAGTAAAAACAGAGAAGAAACAAATTTTCAAGCAAGGGTAGAGTGAAAGAGTTTCCCTGCCCCTGCCTGGTGTGTGAGAAAACCATGGGGTGTGTTATCAGCAACTTAATACCTTCCTAGAGCAGCGGTTTTGAACGGGCGCGCCACAAGAATTTTAAACGATGCAATACCTGACTACTCAGGGGCACTCACCTCTCTTCCCTTAGACTGTCAAATGAAAAAATGACAACAGCCAACACAACAATAGCCGTCCGGTGCGAATGAATAAAAATTATACCTTTTTTTTTTTTGTCAGATTGGGAAAAGATACAGTTTTTGGCATGCCACAGAATTTGAGTGGGTAGTGTGTACCATGAGATAAAAAAGTTTGCAAATCGCTGACCTAGAGCTTCTGGCTCTGCTATGTCCGCCATTTGGCTAGAAACGGCTCTTGTGGGAGTGACCTTTTATTCAGCTAACGGGACTCCCCTCACAGCCTCAAGCACACAGAGAAATTGGAGGGCAGCTGAAAAGCTTTCGAGTCTACCAAATACGAAAGCCTTCCAAACCGTCCTTTTCAGAGAGAGTTTCTTTGTATTGGGACTGCCAATTATGGAAAAGTTATCTGTCTCCTGATCCCGGTGGGATTAAAGTAAAACAGAAGCGAAGGGTGCCCGGCCGGCCAGCTGGAGCTGGGAGCAGCCGTGGCAAGATTCCAGAGCTCTTCCTGAAAATGTGACCACCAGCTGGGGAGGCTGAGTCTGGTGTAGACATCTCCCCAGCACCCCTCCCCACAACGAGAACCTTCTCCATCACACGGTGAGCCCTTCCAGATTTCTGCAGCCACAGCTGCTGAAGTAGAGTGGGGCTGCCTCTTGCCTCGGTCTCCTTTCCTGGAGAATGAGAACATCAGGACTTGAGTGTGTCTGACTGCCCTTCTTTCTCTCTCTCTTCCTTTTCTGTTCTCTCCTTACCCTCAGGGATCTTTTAGCTGTTACAACCATCTCCACTCCTTGAATTTCCTGCTCTAATTCACAGAGTTTGTGCTCTTCCAGAATCTTAAGTTAGTTTTCATTTTATCCAGCCAGCCACTTGCCTGTCTGGTTGGAGCCCACAAAATCTGTGCCTTGAGCTCCAGTAGAACTGGAAGTTAGAAGACCTGGTTTTGAATTGTTGGACAAGCCACTTGAATTGAGCCTCAGTTTCCCCATCCCTTACCATGTGCCAGGCAGGATCATTTCATTTACTTATCACAGCCCTTGGCCTTTGAGAAAGTGAAGCCACCACG
>JAPYXV010000776.1:0-14810 GCA_028533065.1 Trachops cirrhosus | reverse complement strand
ATAGAGCAATCTGGGATGTAGGTCCTTGCCTGTCATGACTTGGAATACTTCTTTCCAGCCCCTTCTTGCCTGCAAGGTCTCTTTTGAGAAATCAGCTGACAGTCTGATGGGAACTCCTTTGTAGGTTACTGTCCCCTTATCTCTTGCTGCTTCTAGGATTCTCTCCTTCATTTTTATCTTGGCTAATGTAATGATGATGTGCCTTGGTGCGTACCTTCTTGGGTCCAATTCTTTGCGACTCTCTGAGCTTCCTGGACTTCCTGGAAGTCTATTTCCTTTGCCAGATTGGAGAAGTTCTCCTTATTATTTGTTCAAATATCTTTTCCACTTGTTGTTTCTCCTCTTCTCCTTCTGGCACCCCTATAATTTGGATGTTGGAACGCCTAAAGATGTCCTGGAGGTTCCTAAGCTTCTCCTCATTTTTTTGAATTCTTATTTCTTCATTCTTTTCTATTTGGTTGTTTCTTTCTTCCTTCTGGTCCACTCCATTGATGTGAGACCCATCTTTCATTCCATCACTATTCCCTGTGCATTTTTCTTCATTTCACTTATTGTAGCCTTCATTTCTTCATCTAGTTTGCAACCAAAATCAACCAATTCTGTGAGCTTCCTGATCACCAGTGCTTTGACCTGTGCTTCTGATAGGTTGGCTATCTCTTGGTTGCTTAAAAGAATGCGTTCTGGGGCTTTCAATTCTTCTTCTGTTTGAGCCATCTCTTTGTTGTTTTTCTTTTCTTTTTTTTTTTTTTTTGGTCCTGTGGAGCACCTGTAGTGAAGGGCGGGGCCTTAGGAGTTCACCAGGGCGGGGCACCCCAGTTGCTGGGTTGTGAGGCTGTATGTGGGGGCGGGGTCAGAGAAGGAACAGTGGCGCTTGCTCCGCTCTCTGTAGGACCCCAGACCCCTCCACTGCTTTCTGTGGGCCAACTGGGCCCCTCTGGCGCCAATTCTCGTATGGGTGGGCCTGTGCACCCGGCAGGACCTTCCTCCTTAGTCAGTGACCCAAAGCTCTATTTCCTGGCACTGGGACCCTGAGTTGAGCACAGTGCCTTGATTCACAATGGCCGCCTCGCTGGGTCTGCCAGTCGCCAACCCCGGCCTGGGCCGCCAGCCACCGCCACTTGTGCACGCACCGCCCGCTTGCTTTGTTCTCCACTCTGTGTCCCTTGCCCGGCCCAACTCCACCCCTCCTACCTGTCTGGATGAACGTGTCTATTTTAACTACTTGGGTGTCTGACTTCCATAAACTTCAATTTTCTGTCAGTTCTGGTTGTTATTTTGTTTCTATATTGTTGTCCCTATCTTGGTTGTGCGAGGAGGCACAGTGAGTCTACCTATACCTCCATCTTGGCCGGAAGCTGGCATGTATCATTTTTCATTGCAAGAATATGCGCTCCTTGAAAGCTTTGAAAGTATAAAAAGTAAAAGTTATACATACAATGTAGTCTTCATTCTGTAGCTTAACAAGTAATAAGCTTTACCTATGTATTAGCTTATGAGAGCTCAGGTGCTTTTTACAGAATTCCTTCTACCAGCCTGCTATTCTTACCTAATATTTTTAGGAGAATCTATCAAATAGATTCTTGATGAGATACCACCCCTGGTCAGAATGGCCATCATAAACAAATCAACAAACAAGTGCTGGTGAGGTTGTGGAGAAAAGGGAACCCAAGTGCACTGTTGGTGGGAATGCAGACTGATGCAGCCACTGTGGACAACAGTATGGGATTTCCTCAAGAAACTAAAAATGGACCTGCCTTTTGACCCAGCAATACCACTGTTGGGATTGTACCCTAAAAATCTTGAAACACCAATTCAAAAGAACCTATGTACCCCCATGTTCATAGCAGCATAATTCGTAATAGCCAAGTGCTGGAAGTAACCTAAGTGCCCATCAGTGAATGAGTAGATCAAAAAACTATGGTGCATTTACACAATGGAATACTATTCAGCAGAAAGAAAGAAGGAGCTCCTACCCTTTGCGATAGCATGGATGGAACTGGAAAGCATTATGCTAAGTGAAACAATCCAGATGGTCAAAGAGAAATACCGTATGATCTCACCTCTAAGTGGAACCTAATCAACCAAACAAACTAGCAGTCAAAATACAACCAGAGACATTGAAATAAAGAACAATCTGACAGTAAGCAGAAAGGAGCAGGGAAAGGGTTAATAAGGGGTGTCATCAAGGAACATGTATGAAGGACACATGGACAAAGCCAAAGGGAGTGGGTTCGAGGGTGGGAGCCAGGGATGAGTCAGGCAGGGGGAACGTGGTGGGGTGAAAATGGAGACAGTTGTACTTGAACAACAATAAAAATAAATAAATAAATAGAACATATCAACTGAAAAACTATTAACTATTAGCAGACAGGAGTCTTGGGGAGAACGTAAGACAAGATAAACGAAGTGGAAGAGAAAGAAAGGAAGGTTAAGTCTAGCACGCAGTATTTTCTAGGCCTTTTCCCGCATTATCACACATTTAAATACCTTCTTCATAAATGTGAACCAAAAATATTTTTATCATCCTTCCGTAAGATACTTCTTCACTTAAAGAGTTGTTATTTAAGAGAAACACAGTATCGCTTTTTGATAAGAAGCCAAAAAAATGATCTCTTTATACTCATTTTTATTAAACAAATAAGGCTGGTAGTGGAACTTTTTTATTTAATGCATAAACATATAAGTCTCTTTATTAGAGAAATTGTACATATTGGTGAATATGGTCAATGGTCACATCTATGGATTAATTCTTTACAAATCAGAACCAGTAATTAGGATAGATTGCTCTCTTCGTTACATTGTGAAGTGTCTTGTGTAGTCATATTCTATTGTTGGAATGACAGCTTGTACAAATTTCAAGAAAATTAGAAGATACCTAAAGGGCTTTGGCTAAGGAAAATAGATTGGTAAATAGCTCTATGGTTTAAGCTAGCATTGTAATTATCTATTTTATTTAGCAATAATTTCTCAGAAAAAACACTTAAGGTAAAATTTTGAATCAAGTATGTTTTAAAATTTCACTCATGCAAGTTTGTGTCTATTCCACATGAGGCTCTCTCTGATCTTCCATTCCCATTTAATACTTGAATGTAAAAATTCTTGACACGAGTTCACACAAGCCCAATTATTTTGATATAAAAATAAAGACAAGGTGTCCATGTTTAAATGACTAGATAATGGCTCTTTTACTGCCTATAAATTTGCTTGAGTAAGAAAATGAGACAGGGTAAAGAATATAAAAGCACTGAAGCAGAAAAGAAAAAAACAATTAACTGGAAACTCTCCCTAAGAACTGATTCTAGATTAGTGTATTTGTACTTGAATAGAATCTGCTAAATGAGACTATCTTTAATAAAATCCTGAAATTTTTCCTATGTTCCATTATTACTTGGAAACATTAAGAGCTTAATTTTTACTGGGGGAACTCATGGCTCAAGTTTAAATTATATATAGAGTCTTCAAAGTTGCTACCTAGCCTCTAACATAGAGATGAATGCTCATATTATGCACACTAATATTTCAGGAAGAAATATGCTTGGGACCAAAAACTCTTGGTTTGTTTCAATATCAAATCAGTTCAGTGTACCTTTGAGGGATGCACTATATTTGCAATGTTTAGGTTATCTGTAATTCCAAGATAGGAAGGAACCCTTAGTCTACATCTAACACTGAGGGGGCATGAACCACCACATCTAATATCAATCTAGCACCAAACTTATGCAAGCTACTTTGCATCTAAATCACTGACTAATTTTGATGAATCCAAGCTATGGATACATGCATTTCAGGACTCAGCAGTTTAATTCATTCATCTTGATAACCCCAGAGAACTGAATGAACCCCAAAAGACAAACATGATAAGATACAGGAAGGGTGCTCTTCCCATAGAAAAATGAAAGAAAAATGAAAACTGGGAGAAAATGAAAATACTGTATTTTAAGAATATCTAAAATATGTTTCATGTCCTTTACTTTTTAACTATTTAAGTTGAATTCTTTGCTTCAGGGAGACCTCAAACTGCCACAACTCTACTTTTACCTAAAGGGAAAGCACATTTTTGGTAACATGTTAAATTGGAAATATACTTAGTGAAAAAGACACTGTGTCATCCTCTAAATTAAGATACTCATCTTTCATCAATAAATTAAGCCCACTGGATTTCTTTTTCATCAAGAGCAACGGTTTTATATTCACATACTCTTGGCCATTGTCTCTTTGATGAACAAAGCATTTGGCAAACTTGTTTCAGTTCCTGTAACAAGGCAGAGCTAACTAGTACACACAGGGACTGTGCTAATCAACTGAACAAAGCAGAACGAACACAATGTATTCCAAACAATTAAAGAGTCCTACTAAGACTCCCTGATATGAGAGGCTAAAACAAAGTATAGGTACTATGCCATTAAGGTTATACTAACGAACCCCCACCCCCCAAAGTAGTAGCCAATTTGCTGCTAATCACATAGCAGGTAAGGATACATATGGACACCAAGTTCTCCCCCTCCTTCTGCAACAGTCTCAATGATTTTCTTCATCACCTCAGCATGCCTAAAAGCAAAAGTACAAATCTTATTAATACAGATCAATCAGAACACCAAATAAGAGACATTTTTATAAAGAAATCTACCTTATTTATTGTCAGTAAATTAGTTTTAATGTATAATAGTTGTGTTGTAAGATATTTTCTCTACCTCTCAACAAGTCAGATTGTTGAGTCATGCAAACAGATTTCTTGGAGGAGGGGAGAATTTTAAAAAGCTCTGGTGGTTACAAACACACACAATGGCACCAGTTAGCTTTACTCTAATGGAAGTGGAAAGTTGCGGGTGGAAAGTGGGGCCTGGGGGAGGGCAGGGGTAAGAAACCCAGAGAAAGGGAAATCATGCCAGGGCAGAATTGCAGAGCAAGGGGCTGTCTGCTAAAAAACGAAAAAAGAATCAGACCAGGCAAATTCAAAAAAGCTACATGGTAACAGTTAAGAAAAAAAAGAACAGGAAGATATTTATAATGCTGTCGTTTTGACTACTTAAATATTTAGGTGAGAATAAGCCAAACTGAATTAATGAAAAGCTGATTGGTCAGTCAAGAAGTTTATATTTTTTATTTGTCTTCATTTGTAGTATAAAATTTACCTGATTCTATTACAAATACTTTTGGATTTATATAGAGAATATTTATCTGAAGTTTTTGTCCTATTCACAAATTTTTTCATAGTCAACTGGTGTTTCTTCTGTGCTATACAAAAGAGTGATACGAAAATAACTGTCTGGGCACATAAACTGAGAAAAGGGCAATGTACAAAAGTAATAAATGATCCTTTATATATACCCTGGCATAAAAAAATGCTGCTTCAATTTTGATGAATATAACCTTCATGACAGAGGCACTCAACTTAGAAGACGAGAGCGTACGTGTATTAATCCTGGGGCTATGAAGGCACAATCTGAGGTGACCAATGGCAAGGCCTAAACTGTTCCTAAAGCCTCATTTCACAGGCCTCCAGCTTTTTATATTTTTGCCACACTTACACTGTAATCCATAATACAGTCATTTATTAAAATGTTTAACATTAATTTCCAATTTAATTGCTTACTTCTTTTACCAACTGAGTAAAATTTACACCTCAGAAAGATACACATCTCAGTTTAATAAGCACCATCCTAAAGCCTCAAGCCGAAAGAGGAAATCAACTAAATAAAACTCAAAAATGAAAACCCTTTAGATAATTCAAAACTAAAACTAATGACTCTTAAATTACTTTTCACAGCCATATTAACACTTCTTGACATCAATTAGAAAAATGAACTAGACTTTCTATGGGATAAAGTCTGAGAATAAACAGGTTGTAAAAAATAAGAAAATATTAAACAATTTTTGAAAACTAGAATGTTGCATCAAATTAGTCAATGGAATGAATACCAAAGTTTTCATCTGAAAAAATATTGTTACAATAATTTCTCAATGATTTTGTGAAAGTTACCAATTTGAAACAACTAACAAAGAAAATTAGCACATAACACTTTTTATTGTTTTTAAGGAAACTTCTGAACAAATCACATGCACAGGTTCAGCTTCATTTATTTGGCCCTTTGAAAACACACTGATACAATTTATAGAATGTACTTAATTTGGTAGGGCTGAAAACTTCTTAACTGAAGAACAGTGTGGTGATTGTGGGGGTGGGTGGGGGGACAGGGGTGGGTGAAGGTGGAAGAGTATGGAGGAGGATAAATGGTAATGGAAAACATACGATAAAAAAAATTAATTTTAAAAAAGAGTAAAGAAGAATAGAAACTCTGCATATAGTTTCCTTCACTAACCAATAAAAGGAGATAAATAGGTCACCTAAAAGAAGTACAAGTTTAACTGTTTACTCCATATTCACAGAAAGATACACCACAGTTCAGCAAACCATGTCTAAGTGAGTATTTTTTAATATAAAAACAACCATCCAACTATTCTTGGAGCTAAAAACAGCAGTAAAATCACAAAATAACTAAACATATACAAAGAACAAAAAAACATTTTTTTTTTATCCTCACCTGAGGACATTTTTTCTTTGCTTTTAGAGACACAGGAACGGGGAGAAAGCAACATTGATGTGAAGGAGAGGCATTGATGGGTTGCCTCCCATATGCACCCTGACTGGGGATTGAACCTGCAACCTAGGTCTGTGCCCTGATCAGGAATTGAACCCGAAACCTTTCTGTGTATGGGATGACGCTCCAACCAACTGAGTCACACTGGCCAGGACCAAAAAAATATTCTTTTTTTTAAATCATTATTCAAGTAGTTTCTATCCTTTACTCCCATTCCAGCCAACCCACCCATCCCTCCCCTCCTCCCTCCCATTTCCAACCCCCCTAGTTTTTGTCTCTATGTCCTTTATATTTGTTCTTGTAAACCCTTCCCATTCTCCCCTGAAATTCCCTCCCCTCTCCCCTCTAGTCACTGTCAGCCTGTCCTCTATTTCAAAAAAATATTCTTAATGAATTAAATTTAGAATTTGTAAAGTTTTTCTTTTTTCTTATATATTAAACTAAGCATAAGAACATTTCTAAGAAAGACTAAAGAAATTTTATTTGCTAATTTAGTATAATTTTTTTGTTAGGGCACTACATTTATAAACTCCCCAAGTAATAAATCCATGAAGTACACACACAAACACACACACATATATATGTATATATATATATGTATATATATATACAGACCTGCATGGGTGAACTGAACACATAGGAGGTGGTGGGAGATGAGGGTGATTTTCAATGGTCACTGTTTTCTTCACATGATCTTGACTGATATCTTCATACATGTGCTCAACTGTTAAAGGCTGCCGTTGCTGAAACCATAAAAAATGCTTTGAAATTATTGTCTAAAAACTTCTAGGCCTAAACTTCAATATTTATATTTGTCCCCACTTCACACATCACATGCAATTCAGAATTCTAGACTATTGAGAATTACCAGATTATCTGGGGGAAAGCTTATACCAAGGAAGGAAGGGGAAATATGTCTGTCCATCAGGCTATGTGACATCAACCACCACCTAATGTAGTAAAGGTCCTACATAAAGGCAGTTCATAGTCATCCAAATATTTTATAACTATAACTCATCTTTCAGGCCTGTTTTGATTTTCTTGTTTCTCATTTATAGCCATTGTAATGACAGATTAAACAAGTTAATTTTATTTTAGTTATCTTCCAATTCAATTAAGTGGATGACCTTCTTAAAAAAAACTTCTGTCTTAAGAAAAAAAAAACCACACATGTGATATGATCATTCTGTAAATGCCTGGATGTTCAATGTGTGTAATCCCAAATTTAATCAACAAACCAGGTTCAATATCCCTGACATTTTGAATAAGCTCAGAGACCAAGCAATAAATATGTAACAGATTATTTAGGTTTAATTCTTAGTAGTGATGTTGTCATATTGAATAATTCATAGTTTCTTCAAAATAAGAATCAAGTGCAATATTAACCATAAAACTGCAAAATGAAAGATTTCTAAAATTTAAAAGGCCACAATATATATCTATAGATCTAATACAGAAATTAAACTCCACAATTTAAAATGTGTACATTAAAATTAAGGGTTTTTTTTTATTTTTTACCTCATCATAGCCAAACAACCATAGTCGTGGCGTCTGGTAATATTTATCATAAGTGATGTAAAGGTCATAAGTTCTCGTTTGCAAAATAACATCTTCACCTCCAGCATCAGTTTTAGTTTTGCAGGCTTCCACTATTTTCCTTGTGTCTAGGGTAGCCTTGCAATAAGGGAGAAAAATTTACAACCATTAGAATCAGTATGAATGTGACATTTTAGAAAATTTATTTTTCCTACCCTATATATTTCTTTCCCAAAAGCAGATATAACTTAAAACTCAAAATGTTATATGCTATAACCAATGTATACATATAGATAAAAACTTATTTGATAGATCAAGATATTAATGAAAACACTAATCCCCAAGTTTATTCACTAAAAATTAACTAAAGAAAACACAATTTACAAACCTCATCTGTTTCCAACAATCCACTCTCTTCATATTCTGTTATAAAAAGCAATAAAAGGTTAATCAAATTCAAAATAACTTCCTAAACTAAATTATATATTATTTCAGAGTAGCAATGAAAAACTGGGTTTTTGTTTTTGTTTCTAACCAAAGATAATGAATAAATATAAGTGAGCTAATTCTATACATATTTCTAAAGCGGCAGATATTTTACCTGGCAGAGAGCCAGATCAGAGAAAATTAGCATATATAGGCTTGGTCAGTGCTACAGTCTATTATTAATACCTCTGGCATAATAAACCTGTGAAGTCCTCTGAGACTCCATAGCATACACAAGTCAATTTATATAACTGCATAAAACATGCTCATTAAAGTCATTAGTCACTTCTACTGAGCTGAATCCAGTGCTGAAGTCCCAGTTTTCATTTTAATCGACCTCCCTTAGCTTTTAAGATACTATATTTTCCGCGCTTTCCTCCCATCTCACTAGCTTTTTCTTCTCTATTAACCTGTGCTGGTTTCTCTTTATCTCAACCACTTAAAAAACAAAACCAAAAAACAACTCCACAATAATGAAGGGCTCAGTTTAAGGACCTTGTACTCTTCTTCCCTTTGCACACTTGCTCCCTTGATGATTTCACTAGTCTCAATAACATTAAATGCCAATGACTCCCAATTTATTCCCTGACTATAGACCTGGGTACCTAACTGTTTAATTTATGGCTCCAATGACTGATTAAGAGCATCACAAATATCTTGTGTCCAAAACCGAGCTCCCAACTTCCCTCCACAGCTACTTAGGTCCTAAAAGTTTCCCCATTTTAGTGAATGACATTGTTCCAGATAGGTCAAAAACCTTGGAGTCACACTTGATTATTCTCTCTCTCATGCCACATCCATTCCAGCAGCAAATTCTTTTGCCCCTACCCTCAAGTATATCCAAAATTCTGTTTCTCATCATTTCCAATGTTACCACTTGAGTCCAAGCTACCATCATGTTTTGCCTAGTTATCAAAATAGCCTCTTAACTGCTATCCTATCCTCCTTCATTCTATTCTCAACACTGCAGTCACTGTGGTTCTGTTAAAATGTTAAATCTCATGCCAAGTCACTCCTCTGCTTAGAAAAGCCCTCCAATGGCTTCTCATCTCACTTATGAGTTAAAGCCAGGGCCCTACATGATCTGCCCCAGGTTACCTCTCTGACTGTATGGCTTATTACTCTTCCCTCACTCCTCTCTGAACACAGCATTCTCCTCACAGTGTTTTATAAGCCACACATGCTCCCGCCTCAGAGCCTCTGCATTCCTCCTCAGATATCCAAGTAGCTTGTCTACTCACTTCCTACCAGGCTTTACTCAAATGGCACTTTCTCAATGAGGTTTTTCTTGACAAATCTATTTGAAAACTACAACACTCATCCCACCCCAAGGCTCCCTTTATCCTCCCTTTTCTCCCTAAAACTTATGACCATGTAATACAGTAAGTATTTTGTTTCTGTATTTTTTGTTTACCACTTTATCTCCTGCCCCTAAGGATCTGATATATAGATACGGTATTGCTCAATAAATATTTGCTGAAAAATGAATGAAATTAACTTGTATGAAACACCATTGGCACTTTTAAGCAAAATTCCATACACAGAAATTATTTCTTTAACTTTACTTCACAGTAAGTGTAACAAACATACTAAAAGGCTGTCAGATATTTGAGGCAGTCCCACAGCTTACACTCTAAAAACAGTGCTTTACTCGTAGGGTCTTTTCTATACCCCACCACAGCTTGGACAACTGTATGCCATTCAGAGACAGATGGAATCCCAAAGAGTATTTGTGCAAGAAGGTGGTTCTGACAATCATGAGTCATCCAGGTGGAAATGAAACTAAACAAGAAGAAACAAAATGAAGTTCAGGAGATCTGGGCTGGAGGTTCAGACTTGAAAGTCATGAGCACAGAGATGGTATCTGAGGTTGCTGTGAGCAAATCTAGTTACAAGTAACTCATTTATATTTCTTCAAAGAATGGGAGTTAACCATGGAAACAAGAACAAGGCTGACTAGAATTTAGGAAAAGATATATGGCTAGGTTTCATGTGACCCAAAGTAATTTAGAAAATAACACTAAAAGGCTGCTCTGTGGCTTCGGCTATGCTGTCACCTCATCAACAAACACCACTTGCCATTACTGTGCTTCAATTCTACTTGGCACCATCTTCTACTTGCGCATGCTCTAAAACATCTCTTCCTCACAATAAATTCTATGTATTTTTGGATCCAGCCACCTTACAGTCTCCAAAATGCCTGCCCTCTGTATTCTTTCATTCTCTCCCTTTTTCTAACTGCTAACTCTCTCTATATATACATATATTAACATTTAAACTCTCACAGAGAATCTAATGTAATTTATATACCACTTTTCCTGTTGCACAAATTTCCATGCCAGACCTTGTTATGCTATTACAAAAGCCTAAAAAGTAGATAAAAATTGATCTGTGAGTGTAGGACAAGGAAAAAGAAAAAATAATGAAACCCCATGAAATAATAACATTTAATTGCTGGGCAGAAGTCAAAGAACCCCAGAACACCTAGAAGAAATAGTCAACAGTCAAGGAAGGAGGAGGAAAACCTAGTGTCATAAAAAACAAGGGGGTCTTCCAGACAAGATGGAGGTATATGTAGATATACTGTAGATATACAACCAAAAGAAGGACAATAAATTTTAAAACAAAAAACAACCACAACTGACAGAAAATCAAACTATATGTAACTCCAACAACCAAAGAGTTAAACAATAAACATTCATTCAGACGAGTAGGAGTGGCAGAGACGGGCAGCGGGGGTGGAGAGGACTCGCAGCAAGGTGGCAGCTGGAGGTCCAGGACACGTGGTAGCTGGCAGAGCAGGTGTTCCACATTCCTGCGCAGATAAACAGGGAGGAACAACTGTGGAGCGAGACAGACCACACAACCAAGGGCTCCCATGCAGGGAAACAAAGCCTCAAAGACTCTGACTGAAAAAATCTGTGGGGGTTGAAGTGGCAGCAAGAGAAACTCCTAGCCTCACAGGGGAGTTCGTTGGAGAGACCCGCAGGGTCCCAGAATTTACACAAACCCACTAACCTGGGAATCAGCACCAGAAGGGCCCAATTTGCTTGTGGATAGTGGGGAAGTGACTGAAAGCTGGCTGAGAGCTAAGCAAGCAGCATTGTTCCCTCTCTGACCCCTCCCCCACACACAAGGCCACATGTTGCCCTGCCCTGGCAAATACCTAAGGCTCCACCCCTTACTATGTGTAAAAGGTGCACTGAGACAAAAAATGGCCCAAATAAAAGAACAGATCAAAGCTCCAGAAAAAAATACAACTAAGCGATGAAAAGACAGCCAACCTATCAGATGCATAGTTTAAAACACTGGTAATCAGGATGCTCACAGAAATGGTTCAGTATGGTTGCAAAACAGAGGAAAAAGTGAAATAAAGGAAAATGCACAAGGAACCAAGAGTGACAAGAAGGAAACTGGGATACAAATCAACAGTTTGGACAAGAAGGAAGAAATAAACATTCAACCAGAACAGAGTGAGGAAACAAGAATTCAAAACAGTGAGAGGCTTAGGAATCTCTGGGACAACTTTAAATGTTCCAACATCCAAATCCTAGGGGTACCAGAAGGAGAAGAGGAAGACCAAGAAATTGAAAACTTATTTGAACAAATAATGAAGGAGAACTTCCCCAATCTGCCAAAGGAAATAAGACTTCCAGGAAGCTCTGAGAGTCCCAAAGAAATTGGACCCAAAGAAACACACACCAAGGCACATCATAATTAAATTACTGAAAATTAAAGAGGAGAGAATGTTAAAAGCAGCAAGAGAAAAGGAAACTGTTACCTAAAAAAGAGCGCCCATAAGACTATTAGCTGATTTCTCAAAAGAAACCTTGCAGGTAAGAAGGGACTGGAAAGAAATATTTGAAGTCACAAAAGGCAAGGACCTACATCCAAGATTGTTCTATCCAGCAAAGCTTTCATTTAGAATGGAAGGGCAGATCAAGTGTTTCTCAGATAAGGTCAAGTTAAAGGAGTTCATCATCACCAAACCTATATAGGAAATGTTAAAGGGACTTATCTAAGAAAAAGATGACCAAAAATATGAACAGTGAAATGACAACAAACTCACAACTATCAACAACCAAACCTAAAAAAACAAAAACAAAAATAAACTAAGCAAACTACATCAGGAACAGAATCACAGAAATGATCACGTGGGGGATTATCAGTGGGAAGGTGGAGTGGGAGGGGAAAGAATGGGGGAAAAGGTACAAGAAATAAGAAGCATAAATGGTGGGTACAAAATATAGATGGGGGAGGTTAAGAATAGTGTAGTAAATATAGAAGTCAAAGAACTTTTATGTACGACCCATGGAAATGAACTAACGTGGGGGAATGCTGGTGGGGGTGGTGCAGGATGGAAGGGAATAAAGTGGGGAAAATAGGACAACTGTAATAGTATAATCAATAAAATATATTTAAAAGAAAAAAATAAAAACCATTTTCTTATGTAAGAAAAAGGGAGAAAATGGCTAATAGAATATAATAATACAGGGGAAAATTTGTAATAAAGACAGATTCAATTTAACAGAAAGGTTGCTCTGGTGATAGCAATTTTTTCATCTATTTTTAAATATCTGAGGTTTCACATGTATTAAAGGTTATCATGCTAATGGAATATGAATCTTAGAATAGCTATACATTTTTAGGCCTCTATTACTCTGTTCTGTTAGTACAGAGGGTTTCGATCTCTTGTAACAGTGGTTCACGAATGCAGTGATTCTCAGCTGGCAACCCTTGGAAGGCATTTCAGAATATCAGGGTATATTGAGGGGACTCTGTGTAGTTCAAAAGGCGCCCTTAAAAGTCACTATTGTAAGGTTTTCAAAGTACAATGTTATCAACAAAGAAAAAGAAAATACAAATGCATAACCAAATGTTGTTTGGCTCTGAAAGAGTTTTAAGAGTTAGCTTTAAGAATCTGTATCTTACTATCCTTGAACTTCAGGCCACGATGGAGGCATAGATAGACACACTGTGCCTCCTCTCACAACCAAAAAAGGTCAGCAACAACTTAGAAACAAGATAACAACCAGATCTGACAAAAAGTGAACTGTATGGAAGTTGGACAACCAAGGAGTTAAAATATACACATTCATCCAGACCGGCAGGAGGGGCGGAGTCCAGCAGCTGGGCAGAGAGGGGTCGAGGCTCGAAAGCAACATGTAATGCATCCCAGGCGCATAAGGTATCCCAAGCGTACAGGCGGCTGGCAGACCCAGTGAGGCGGCGACTGTGAAGTGAGGCACTACGTGCAAGGCGCCTGACTGTCCAGGGGATCCCACATTCCTGCGCAGATAAACCAGGCTAAACTGGGCAGTGAGATGGACCCCGCAACTCAGGGTCCCAGTGCCAGGAAACAGAATCTCAGGACACTGATTGAAAACACCTGTAGGGGTTCAGGTGCAGGGAGAGACTCCCAGCCTCACAGGAGAGTTCGTTGGAGAGACCTACCGGGTCCTAGAATGTACACAAGCCCACCCACATGGGAATTAGCACCAGAAGGGCCCAGTTTGCTTGGGGGAAGCAGCGGAAGGGACTGAAATCTGACAGAGGAGCAATCGCCATTGTTTCCTCTCGGACCCTGCCCCCAGATACAACGTTACAACCCAGCGACTGCGCTCCCCCTCCTGGAGAACACCTAAGGTTCCGCCCCTCCTTAACAGGCGTGACCAGACCCCCCCACCAAAAAAAAAGGGCTCAAACCGAAGTACAAATCAAAGCCCCACAGCCAATATTTTTAAGCAACCAAGAGATAGCCAACCTATCAGATGCACAGTTCAAAACACTGGTGATCAGGAAGCTCACAGAATTGGTTGATTTTGGTCGCAAATTAGATGAAACAATGAAGGCTATAACAAGAGAAATGAAAGAAAATGCATGGGGAACCAATAATAATGGAAAGGAAACTGGGACTCAAATCAATGGAGTGGACCAGAAGGAAGAAAGAAACAACCAAACAGAAAAGAATGAAGAAATAAGAATTCAAAAAAATGAGGAGAAGCTTAGGAACCTCCAGGACATCTTTAAACATTCCAACATCCAAATTATAGGGGTACCAGAAGGGGAAGCGGAAGAGCAACATGGGGAAAACTTATTTGAACAAATAATAAAGGAGAACTTCCCCAATCTGGCAAAGGAAATAGACTTCCAGGAAGTCCAGGAAGCTCAGAGAGTCCCAAAGAAGTT
>JAPYXV010000775.1:0-14811 GCA_028533065.1 Trachops cirrhosus | reverse complement strand
GTACTCGCTCATCACCCCTGCCCAACCCTCTTTCCCCACCCCCACCCCAACCAAGAGGGGCTCAGGCATGCAGAATATTGCATCCCTGTGATGCCAACATCATGTGTGTGACACAGGGGGGTCTGCAGGGCAGAGGCTGCTGTGCCTGCGGCTCTGATGGCCAGCCCTCTCTTTCCACCGCCTTCCCCATGCCACCCCGCCCGGAGCAGGCCCTGGGCACGCAACGTGCTGCATGCTCCAGGAGCAGAGAGTGACATGAGGCGAGGTCTGTGGCAGAGGGGAGAATGTGCGTTGAGCCTGGGGAGGCACCGATTGGCTGGCAGTGAGGTAATGCAATGCAGTCTAAATGTGGAAGCAGCAGTACCAGCATCCAGGGCGTGCCTCCTCGGTGAGCTGAGTCGCCTGCCAGCCATCTGAATGACAAGGTCTCTGAGGGGTTCTGCAGACCTTGCATGGCTGGCTGGCTCACAGAGCAGAAGGGTCTGTGGAGTGGAGACCAGGTGGCAAGATCTGCGTTGCTATTACTGTTCCCTACCCCTAAACCCAGTGCATTTCTGACCTCTGCTCTTATATGGGGCTCTCCTAGAAGAAAGGGCAAAGGAGCTTGAAAATGGGGGTCTGGACCTCAGAGCTCCCTTGCTGGGAAACGATGAGTGGCGATCAATACTGCTGTTGAGGACTGGGGTGGTTTCCAGGGTAACCAATGGTTTAACTCCTCCAATGATGGGGACCTCCCTGGGGAACTTCCTAAGTACAGTTCTAGGTTCATAATTGGGCCACGAGTCCACACACAATCTGTCCATTCCAGCTCACTGCCTACTACCTGGTTTCAACGGTCATTTTAGCTATGAAGCGTTGAGGAATTTGAGAGGACACTGGGCTCTTGCTTCTCTTTACTAAGACACCTCTTCAAGGACAGAGCTGGCCTCTCAGGACAAGTCTTCCAGGGCTTAGCAGTTTCCAGAGGTCATAGAGGGTGCTCCAGAAACACTTCCAGCTAATTAAATAAAAGGTAATTGAGTGCCTGCTATCTACCAGTCAGGGGTCATGGGAGTTGAACATGGGACTCTGGGACTGACCTTTGAGAAGGTCATTTAATCACTTGTTCAATAAATATTCCAGACTCTTTACCATAGGCCTGATACTGTTGTAAGTGTTCAGGCTATGACCATAAACAAAACAAAGGCCTTACTTTCGTAAGCTAACATTTTAAAGGGAGATACAGTAAACAAGAGATCTGATGACAAAATGAGAGAAGATAATGAGATAGGTGAGTAGAGGCTATCACCTATCTGATAGGTCGAGGCTACTTTGATTTGGTGGCCAGAGACGACCTCTGTAAAGAGGTGACCTTTAAGTCAAGAGCTGGTGAAGCAAAGGAGATAGCCATGGGAAATTCTAGGGGGAAATTGTCCCAAGCAGGGGGAACTGGAGAGGCACAGTCCCGGGTCGGGACCAGCTTGGTGGTTCCAGGAACAGAAAGCAGAAGAGCAAACAGGTGGGGAAGTGGTACGTGATAAAGACATCAGCAAGGACAGTGGTGGGTCTTGCGGGGCCTGGGAGGCCACAGGAAGTCATTAGAGTGTTAAGCTTTAGGGCAGGTCTCAGAGTATCTCAGGTCTTTGACTATCTGAAGACAAACATTCTAGCAGTTAACGATGACTTCTGCTCTATCACCCAAGAAGAAGCAGAGCTTGTTAGCGGGCTGCTGTTGTCCTGTGTCTTCACTGTGAGGTCTGCCTTCCATCTCAGGGCACACAGTGGTTCTGCTGGGATGCTGAGTGGCAGGTAGACTGGGAGGGCAGCTGGAGCACACTTGCCCTGAAGGGGGATCATCCTCAGTTATCTTCCATTATCCCAAAGCCTTTTTTTTTTCCTCCAAAATGATTCTGGCTATATATTTTTGGATGCTTACTTTGCCCTAGGCTCCAAGCTCAGCCTGTCGCTATATTATTTCATATAATCCTCATAAAATCATGGGAGGTAGGTAATATAATTCACATTTGACAAATGAGTCAACCGAGGCTTTAAGAGATAAGATAACCCTCTCAAGATGGCTCATCTAGGAAAAGATAGAAACAAGCTTCAAACTCAAGAACAGGATACTTTTGGCAATGAGTAAGCGGAGGATGAATAGCTTGGAAGCCCCTCCTGGGTAATGGTAAGGGTGGGAAGAGAAGGAAAGAGATACTGAGACACAGTCTACATATCATAATATCGTACCTCACCACTGGGAGGTAAGAGGAAGTGCTACTGACATCTGGTGGGTAGAGACCAGAGATGCTGCTCAACACGTGAGATGCACAGGACAGCCCCACAGCAAGGCATTGCCTGTTTCTGTACATGGTTTGTGTCGAGGCTGAGAAACCCCTGGTTAAGTTCTTACGGTGTGACCTGCTCTCTGCTCCCTGCCTCTTACATCCTGCCCTGAGGTTACTGCATCATGTCATTCCAGGTACAGAATGAAAATCAAAATGGAAATCTGAGATTCCTTTGAGATGGTGCTTTTCCCCAGCTCTCTGTGCCGTGGAAGGTGTCGTTAGTGACAAGAGATGAAGGGCTCGATCTCAGGGACCTAGTGTGGAACTGTGGCAGCTGGTGGCGAAGGGGAGGCATTAGGTCACTTTCTCTGCTCTGGCTCCCTCATCTGTAAAATGAAGGTGATCATACCCCCTCCAGCCTCTTAGATTTATTGTGAGAATTCCATATAATATATGTGAGCACGCTTTCGTAAAAGGACTATATAACTGTGTCATTACTAATCCAGTACCACTAATAAAACTAAACCATTATTCTGCCCCTGTGACACTAATTTGCAGAACCATTAGAGTTTTGTACATTAGCGTCTTAAAGAGCCATGGAGAGGTCACGCCTAAGAAAATGGGCAGTGACGCACCTGAGCATTATTGCAGGGAGGTGGGGAGACGTGTGGTTTATTATTCAGTTACTCAAATGTCCTTCGTTCACTTTCTTGCATCATCGTTACTTTTAGAAGTGATATAATAACTTCATTAATAAAGTTGCAACCTTCCTCCCACCCTTGTCAGGGCTTTGCGAACGCAGCCTGAACAGAATAATTAATTAATGGAAATGAAGAGAACAGCTCAAGTCATGGCAACAGAAGATCAAATAGCAAGGAGGGAGCTGCAAAAAGTCCCCTGTTGTGTGGCACTGGGCAACGAAGGGGAGGCTGGGAATGTCCCCGGGGTCTCGATCAGCAGGCAGACTATCTTCTGGGAGGCTACCTTCTTAGTCTCTTTCTCACCCTGAAAGCTACAGAAGGTACTGAGGGAAACATCTTGACCACTCTCGGATACCAACCAGAACAGTGCTGAAGAGCAGAGCGTGGGGCATGGGGCAGTCTGCTGTGCGGTAATGTTGGAAGACCTGTCTCACAGGAAGGGCTGGGAAAAAGGATTGCTTGGCGAGGTCACTTCAGAAGTATGTAGATGCTCCCCTTGTATAAAAGATCCCTTCTAACTGTTCACGAAGAGGAAGTAAATCTCTCCTTTCTATAATTAAAGATAAGGTCCCATTTCTTCCAGGGAATAAGAAGTAATATTGTCTTAAGTTTATCCTAAAGCACCATGATGTGATTAAAAAGCTGAGGAAATCCTCTGTCTAACTCCGTGGTTTGAGGATGGGCTCTAAGTAAAGGCTGTCTTGCTTTGCCTGTGTATCGAGATTTATTGACTAAACACCATAAACCTTCCCTGGGATGTCCCTGGTTAACATCTTCCTCATGACCTCAAAGCCCTTTGCTATTTCTTATTCTTATTTATTTATTCATTCATTTATTTATTATTTATATCCCCACCTGAGGACATTTTTTTCATTGCTTTTTAGAGAGAGAGGTAGGGGCAGAGGAAGGGAGAAAGAGAAACATGGATGTAAGCGAGAAGCGCGGATTGGTTGCCTCCCTTAGGCGTGCAGACTGGGAAACATAAGCGCCCAGACCATGGCTCTAACTGACAAACTGCGTGCTCTGACGGGAACGGGACCCACAGCCTTTCAGTTATGGGGCGACACTCCAACCAGCTGAGCCGTACCGTCCAGGGCTTCTGTTTCTTTTTAGGTATCTGAATCTGGTTGCACAGGACATGGTGAAAACTGTTTTTTTCTCTTTTCTTTGCAGTTTCTAACTATAACCCCATCTAGTGTCTCAAGGCTGCATGGGGCACAGGAAAGAATACTCCAGGGACCTAGGAGATCTCGGGGCTAGACGTGGCTCTGCATGCAATAGTTTGACCTTGGACAAACCATCAAAACTGTCTAGGCTTTCATTCTTCTTCCTCTGGAGTAGGACAATTGGACTAGATATCTCCAAGGGCCTATCTAACTATGAGATTGTGGATTGGGGATGGCTTTTTTTCATTCCATTTTGTTGAGAGAAGCCTTTGCTTTATCATAGCCCCCCATCCCAACTCCATATTTTTATATCTCTCTGAGTCTTCGAGGTTTTTTCAGAAGAGTATAAAGGGGTGTCCATGGTTCAGGGTGATACAAAGGTAACCATGGCCAAGGCAGATGCAATGGGTGGCCATGGTCAAGGGGACATAGAGGATGGCCATGGTTCAAGGGGATACAACTGTGTCCATGAGCTAAAAGAACATACGTGTGGCCAGGGTGGATCACTCTTGGCAGGTTGTTGCCATCTCAGGAAGACATGGGTGGCGACTTACTGATGGAAGCTTCAGTGGAATTAGGAGCAGGACTGTAAAACAGCCTTGAAGATGTGGAACTCAGATGGTCACTGGCTCACAGCTATGGGCCAACTAATAGACAAGTTGACAAGATAAAGCAGAACCTAGACAACCTCATAAGGTAGCAGACCCTGCAGACCTCTTTTTCATGGATAATTACCACAGCCTTCAATATTAGGAACATGGCACTGAATCTGTACAACTGACTCCTTTCAGGGGATGGAACCAGATTCTGTGGAGTGCACGTGACTCTGTTGCCCTCTAGTGGCCAGAAGGGAGCGGACTGCACAGTAACTCCCCCACAGTTACAGGCTTGGTGGTGCAGGTAGGATATGAGCCAGGGTTCAGAATCCTCCTGGAACACAGGGTATCAGGGGATCTCAGGAACGCCTTTCAGCACAACTCTGACCTGAGATGAGGCAGAGGGCGCCTCATCTCTCCTATTTCTGGGGGTCACATCTTCAGCACAGAGAGGCCTTGTTTTGCCCAGAGTCATGTATAATACCCAGCAGTAGAACTGCGACATTCCTTCTTCTTTTGAGGTCAGGTGTCTGTGTTTTGGGGTAGCTAAGGCACCTGGAATCTGCTGTCCCCATCACACACTTGCTGTATCACTTCCGCCTTGGTTAGATGTTGCCTCTAGCAAACAGATATCATTATGTGCTTTTCCAATTAACACTTCCCGAGGGGAGCTGGTTAATATGGATGAGGCTTTTAAACATTTGGCTTTGAAGAGAGGGTTATGTGCAGTTGGAGCAGAAGGAGCCAAAACCTTAGTAACTGGCTAAGGTTTGAAGAGGAGTGAGGCAGTTGGGGGGCACATGCCCTCACTGGGACTCGGTCTCCGCAGCATATATTATCGTGGTTCAGGCTTTAAATGTTTTTTCAGGTAAAATTGAAAGTGGGTTTAGGTGGAGATTATTTCAAGAAGGCTAGTACCCTTGACTCACAGCAAAAGGATTGCTGAAGGTCACATGTTCGTTGTTGATCTTGGGCTCAGGCAAAGAGTGCTCTGTGGGGTCCCCTTACTCTGACATTGGTCCTTTGTAACAGGCAGTTAAACAAGAGGGCTAAGTTGTGGAGAAGTTGCAGCGTGTAATAGAATGAGAGTAGCATGAACTCCACTGCCAGGAGAGTCCAACATAACTTGGAGGCAGGAACAAGGCTAAATTGGGTATGGCAGCTTCCCTTATACTTCGGGCAGGGGTGCCCAGTGTACCCGGTCCTGTCCTTGCAGCTGTTTAAGTCACGGAAAGGAAATAGGGGAAATCAGGCATTTCGTAGAGTTGAAGATCGATGCTTTGAAAAAACACAGGCTTTTCATCTAAGGATGTTTGGAACATACCTTATGCTGGTAAAGAGATTGAGGGTTTAAATGACTTTTTATAGCACATTGCATTTCTTCCTTTGAAAATGAGGCTTGTGAATTACCTTTTACATTTCATAAGAGAAATTTAATCTTATTTCTCACTCCCTATCCTCCCCAGCATATAGTTAACTTATAACAATCTGGTGCCTTACAGTGAGAGTTCACCTAAAAGTAAGCATTTTGTAGAGGATTCTACAACGCCAAAGCCCATATTTCTCACCTGTGTACCTCTGGTCTCCCAGGCTTCAGAATCACCATTGGTCATTCCCCTTTTATTACGTACCTCTCCAGTCCCTCCCCCTGCCAACATCCCTTTCAGTCATTTACCCTATCCCGTTGACTTAAAAAAATTTTTTTATGTTCTAAGAGAAAGTTTATTTAGAAAGTTACAGAGGTAGTAGAAGTGAGCCAGCTGGGTTGTGTAGACTCAGGAAACAGGTTACAGAGGCAGAAGGGCCCCTTGAACTTAGGAAAGAGAAAGGCAAAAGTAACGTGCTTGGGAGGAAGAAGAGGGGAAGGGGAAAGGTGTGGTGTGCTCCCAAGAAGGAGAGTGGCCTAAAAATTCTTTTTTATTTTATTTTTAATTAGTTTATGTTTAATATTATTTTGTATTAGTTACAGGTATACAGCACATGGTTAGACAACTATGTGCTTTACAAAGTATTCCCCCAATGTTTTGTTCTTGTAGCCTGTTAGTTTTTTAACCAGATCACTCTCCGTGAAAATCACCTTGCTCTTGGGAAGCCCTGCTGAACTCGTGCACCAGGGTACCTGTGGTGATTTCCAAGCTATTTGCTGGGAAAGGGTTAATGCATAGTAAAGAGAGGAAGAATGAGCAGGAGGGCCTGGGGTCCCATAAACAGGTGAGCAGAGGCGTGTTGGGTGGTGGTGGGAAGATCAGCTATAGTTGCAGGCAGAGCCAGGCAGTGGGTGAGGCAACTTAAGACATTTCTGGGACTTCCAGCTAAAATGGAGGCATAGGTAGATACACTTTGCCTCCTCGCACAACCAAAAGAAGGACAAGAACACATTTAAAAACAAAAAATAACCAGACCTGCCAGAGAATTGAACTGTATGGAAGACCAACAACCACAGAGTTAAAGAAGACATATTCATCCAGACTGGTAGGAGGGGCAGAGACAGGCAGCCAGGACAGAGAGGACTCATGGCAATGCAGCGGCTGGTGGACTGGGGTAGGTGAGGCAGCAGCTGGCAGAGCGGGTGGTCCCACATTTGCATGTGGATAAAATGGGAGGAACTATTGGGGAGTGAGACAGACCATGCAGCAGGGTTCCAGCATGGGGAAAGAAAGCTTCAAAACCTCTGACTGTAAAATCCTGTGGGGGTTACAGCAGTGGGAGAAACTCCTAGCCTTACAGGAGAGTTTGTTGGAGAGACCCATAGCACAGGGTCCTAGAATGTATACAAACCCACCCACCAAGGAATCAGCACCAGAAGGGCCCAGTTTGCTTTTGGGTAGCAGAGTAAGTGACAGAAAGCAGCCGAGAGATGAGCAAGTGGCATTGTTCCCCCTTGGAGCCCTCCCCCACATACAGCGCCACAACACAGCAATGTGAGTTGCCCTGCTCTGGCGAATACCTAAGGCTCTGCCCCTTAAATGTAACAGGTGTGCCAAGACAAAAAAAAAATGAAAGAACAGAGCTCCAAAAATAGAATTAGGCAATGAAGAGAGAGCTAACTTATCAGATGCAGTTCAAAAAACTGGTAATCAGGATGCTCACAGAAACGGTTGAGTATGCTCACAGAATAGAGGAAAAAGTGAAGGCTATGCAAAGTGAAATAAAGGAAAATGTACAGGTAATCAACAGTGACAGGAAGGAAACCGGGACTCAAGTCAATGATTTGGATCAGAGGGAAGAAATAAACATTCAGCCAGAACAGAATGAAGAAACAAGAATTCAAAAAAATGAGGAGAGGCCTAGGAACCTCTAGGACAACTTTAAATGTTCCAATTTCTGAATCATAGGGGTACCAGAAGGAGAAGAGAAAGAGCAGGAAATTGAAAACTTATTTGAAAAAGTAATGAAGGAGAACTTCCCTAATCTGGCAAAAGAAATAGACTTCCAGGAAGTCCAGGAAGCTCAGAGAGTCCCCAAGAAGTTGGACCCAAGGAAGCACACACCAAGGCACATCATAATTACATTACCCAAGATTAAAGATAAGGAGAGAATCTTAAAAGCAGCAAGAGAAAAGAAGATAGTTACCTACAAAGAAATTCCCATAAGACTATGAGATGATATCTCAAAAGAAAGCTTGCAGGCAAGAAGGAGCTGGAAAGAAATATTCAAACTTGTGAAAGGCAAGGACCTACATCCAAGATTACTCTATCCAGTAAAGCTATCATTTAGAATGGAAGGGTAGATAAAGTGCTCCCCAGATAAGGTAAAGTAAAAGGAGTTCATCATCACTAAGCCCTTATTATATGAAATATTAAAGGAACTTATCTAAGAAAAGGAATATGATAAAAATATGAACAGTAAAATGACAACAAACAACTATCAACAACTGAACCTAAAACAAAACAAAAACAAAAACAAGCTAAGCAAACAACTAGAAAAGGAACAGATTCACACAAGTAGAGATCACACAGAGAGTTATCAGTGGGGAGGGGGAAGGGGGAGAATGGAGGAAATGGTGCAGGGAATAAGAAGCATAAATGGTAGGTACAAAGTAGACAAGAGGAGGTTAAGAATAGTATGGGAAATGGAGAAGCCAAAGAACTTACATGTATGACCCATGGACATGAACTAAGGTGAGGGATTGGTGGTGGGAGGGGGTGTGCAGGGCAGAGGGGAGAAAAAAATGGGACAAGTGTAATAACATAGTCAATAAAATATATTTAAAAAAAATTTCTGGAAGCACTTCCCTGCACACCAAGCCATGTCATTCTTTCCCAGCTCACAGAGGGCTCAAGTACCACTTTAAACTAGATTCAGTCAGGTGTGCTTTAGGTGTAAGAGAGAGTGCTCCATGGGGTGTGGGGTGTACGGGGGGAGTGAAGAACAAATTCAATTAGTACCCATTGTTGCCCTACACCGACACGTTCTTAGGTGCTCAGTAGTGCAGCCACTAGTATTTGACCCAGTTCCTCCTGCTGGGCTTTCTTGCTCCCAATCTGGTTGTCACACAGCAGCACAGATGGGGAGATGGCTGGGTCTTATGGGGGAGCAGGTGGCTCTACCAGCTGAGGCTAAAAATGCCCCAACTGAAAGTTATTTATATTTCACTCCTGACAACCTTCCCTATGACATACACTGTAGTAAACTTGGAAGTGTGTGCTCTCTGTTCTTTGGGGGTTCTCTTTCTTCCCTTGATTGAATGTTGGCCTCTGTGTTCACATGTGAGACAGAGTTGAGAAGCCTAGAACCACAGCTTTTCATAGGTGGGTCTCCTTTCCCTTCCTGTGGCCTGACATCTGGTTGCCCTCTTCCTTCATTCACCTTGACAGCTTGTCCTTTGGTTGCATATGAAGTACTTGTGCTCCTGAAGGTTCTGTCCTTGCTGCCCTTTATCTCCTCCTAACATCCTCTTTCTGGACAATCTCAACCATCATCTCAATGTTAATGAACCTCAAGTTCAGTGGGTAGTCTGGATCACTCCCCTGGACTCCAGACCTGTTTCCAGCTTCCTATGGGACATCTCTGCCCATTTGTCTCTCAGGTACCTCAAACAATACATCTAAGTCTGAATTTATTCTCTGATCCTCAAAACTTTCTTCTCTATTTTTTGTTAGGAGAGTAGAAATGAATGGAGAGAACGGAGGACTTTATTTACTCCATCACTTGATGATTGCCTGTAGTTCTTCCTCTTGCTCATCCCATCTGCCCCTCCACCTTTTACTTCTGATTTGTCACCAGGTCTTGTAATTTTGCTTCTCAAATATCTTTGCAGGCTGACTCTTCCTTGGTATGTTTACTTTACTGCCCAATTTCAGGGTTTCATCAGCTTTATTTGGCCTCTGACATTTGCCTCCATGTGTCCAGGAGGTACATAATGTTTATCTCTAAAGGAAAATTCTAAAGCAGATTCAGAAAAACATTGTCGTGAGCTTAGGGGATTCATATTCAAAGATTTATTCAGACTTTATTCCCAGAGGCATGGTTCCAAAGAGACCTAGCATAAGGCAAAGAATTTTGATTTTCTTTCCACCAGTTCCTCACCTTCCACCCTATAAGTTGTCTTAGAGTCCTCTTTGCTTCTTTTGAGTTTTAAGTCATAATCTTCCCTCAGGCTCAAGAGGAAATTGGTTGCATTTTGATGAGATGAATCACCTTTGATGTCACAGTCTTTACTATCCAAGAACAAGGAGTCGTTAGTACCTTGACATCTAATTGTAGAAGTTCAAGCACTTCCTTGGAGTTCAGAGGGAAAAACTGAACTCTAACACACAGATTCTGCTGGGAGTAAATGGCTGTGCCCTCGAAAGCGAGGAGAGTGAAATTATGTGTGAGTGATGTCATTGGAATGTTAAAAGAAATCCAGAGGGGGAAATGCAAGTGAATAATACATATTGGGTCTCGCCCCTCATTTGACATTCCAGTCAGATCAAAGCACACCCTGAGAGATCTGGGAATTTAATGTCACATAAAAGTGCTCCTGGGCAAGGAGCTTTATTACTCACAGTGATGAAAAATACGGGAGGCGCCATCTCTGGGTATTTTTCTATCAAATCTTTACTCATTTCACATGCTTTGCAAACACAAGCCAAAAGTGCTCTATTTAAGCATCTACATTTGTTGGGATTTCTTTAAAAAAATAAACAGAAGAATCACATCTCACATGTGTTGGGTGGTGTACTAGTAAACCATATTGAACAAGTTGGGAAAGGCTTTTTCCATCAGTATATAAAATGTCTACATGTCAATATTGGAACCACTTTTCAAAGGAAGGGTGCTGTAATCAGCTTTGGGAGCAGGGGTGTGGGATGGGTGGAAGAGGGCAAAGGGGGAAAAACTGGGACAATTCTAGTAGAATAACAATAAAAATTAAGTAAAAAATTAATAATCGTGCAAGTCAATCTATGGAGTCTTCATGCAACTGTCGGTGTGTGAGTGCAGAGGCGTGTGTGTGCGCATGCATCCCCGTGTTTTTAATATTTTAGGATTAGAAGAGTGACAAAATGTGCAAAGGAAGGTAGATGATGGCTATATTAAGCAGCACAAAAACGTGAGGAGGAGGCAGAGAATGAAAAGGAAAAGAGAGGAAAAAGATTAAGCAGGAAGAGGGACATAGGTTTAAGTCTAAAAGAAAAGGTGAATTTCTTGAAACTAGAAAAATCAGAGGAATGTATTTGTTTTCCCCTTACAGCAATAACCACTTTTTTTTGAGAGCTTTACACATTAACACCTAAAAAAATAGATTTGGGCTATAAATACAAGCTGTCTCCAATGCATATCTCTGGAATTATTTTCCCCTGTGGGTACTTCGTGGTCTTGTGACAAGACCATGCCCTAGTCTGACAAATTAGAAAATACCAGCCTAAGTTTTCTCTGACCATATAATTCCCTTCACCCCTTTGCCAGGAAACTCTTTCCATCTTTTCCCTTAACCAATTTTTTACTTCTTCTAGACTAGCTCAGCTGTGTCACCATCCCTGCCTGTCCTTGTCCCCTTCCTTGGTCTTACTGAGTTTGTCTGCTCTGTATTCTGACCACTCCTTATATTTCAGTGAACCCTTAATGTCTCTCCCACGGGGCCATGAACTTCTTAAGGGCAGGGCCCTGTCTTATTCCAGTCTGTGTTCCTGGAGCCTAGCGTGGTGTCTTTGGTGCTCCACAGACATTCTCTGAATCAAATGGACTGCCATTTTCATGGCCCAGCCCTCGATGAAACCAAGGCCTCCTTTCAGAGGAGACAATCACCTCATGGGTGTTTCTTGTTCAGCATCTGACAATGTGTTGACAAACATTATACACTCTCTGTTGCAAAGCCAAAATTTGCTCTTCACAGACTGAATAAGCTCTTACTGGGGAATAAAAATATATACAATGAGTATTTTCAAGTATGTGTATTCCTAAGTGTCTAAACAGAAACTGTGGCTCCCGAGTTACTGAGGGAGAAGCATTTTACTTGACCTTCCACAGTTCTAGGTAATCTTCACCATGTAACTTGCTTCCTATCCTTTGTGGGTGAATTTCCTGGGATTCTGCTTGGCATGTCTAGAATTTTAGGATCACAGCTACATTGTCTGCTGGATCTCAGGCTGTCATAAGCTTTGTGAGGAGTCTTTGACAGGTTTCAGAGGAGTGGAGGGAGAGCTCCATTTCCACCCTGGGAGAAGGCTGCTTTCCCTCCACCCCAGGGTGCTGTCTCTACTGATGTGAAGCATTCACTCTAGTGCAGTGATTTTGTACAAGATCACTAGTTCAAGGATACAGAGATGAATCCTAAGATATGGATTCCATTCTTGTTAAGCTTCCATGGGAAGCACTCCATCCCCTTTGCCTGTCTCTTTTGAGCTGGCTCGTTTATTAATCCCAAAGGACCAAGCTCTAAGAACTCAGGCAGAGCAAGTGTCTCTTGAAGCAAACCTGGGCTTTGGCTCACTGTCCTGAGCCAGAGACCTTGCTTCCTTTGGCTCAGCTCACCGTATCATCATTGATCCAGCCATGAGAATTCTGCAAGTCCCCCACACTCCTCTTTGGGTCATTTCTAGTGTTGTGTACCTGTTGTGAGCCTGACATGTGCTAGGGTACGAGTGCGTATAGGGCATAGTACTTGCTTCATGACCTTATCATGGGGAACTTTCCAACTAGATCTAGTCCTATCAATGTGTTATTTGCATGAAACTGGATCATTCCATGCTGATAAGTAATGGTAGAATCAGGCATGCTATGTTGCTGCTCTTCAATTAAAGCCATGGTTTGTGTTGAAGTTTGTGTGAATTTGTGTGCTTAAGTAAATGACAGTCTGTCCTTCTTCTTTCCTCAAATATTCACAGAGCCTCTCTGCCACTAGGGGACATTTTTGACTGGGTTTTTAAGATGCTAAAGTTAAAGAGTTGTCTTGCAAACAGTCCTAAATGCTCTTCTGGGCACCATGAAGCTGGGGGTTGGGGGAAGGGCATGGCTATTATGGGAAGCTTGAGAAGTTGGTTAGTGTGTAAGCGATGTAGGAAAATTCTGTTTTTAAGCCTTTGGAATGAAAAATAGAGATGGGAAAACAATAGCCATTGGCTAAGAGAAAAATGTTGAGGCACAAAGAGAGCCAGGGACATGAAACTGATGTTGGACCATGAGGATGTTGGTGGAGATGGTAATAGTTCTGATCTGTGTATGTGTGACAGGAGTAGGAGTCACCTGCTGGCCACTGACTTCAGAGTCACAATACAGTTCTTGCTGTGGGCCTGAGATGTCACAGCTTCCCATCCAGTTGTATTTGGAATGCCTAAACTACAATACTCCTTCCTCCAAGAGAGACTTGCTACTGTTGTTGTCACCGGAAGCCGCTCTGTTTAACCAACGTATCCCAGATGTCATTGTGTAGTAAAACATTTCTCTTTACTGTCTTAATGAATAGATCCACAAATTTTTGTATGTATGTATGTATTTATGTGCATACTTATGCATGTTGTACACTAAACCCTCACTGGTTGGGGTGTGATGACTGACAGGAGAGCAGTATTTTAGGAAGTCAGGTACATGGTGTGATGTGGACAAGGAAACTCTTGTTATTGATGTCTTTGTCAGTTGATCAGTTGTATTTACTGTCAGGGAGAGACATCTGTACAGATTTAGAAATAACCTTATTTCTTTGTCAACCACGATGAGCAATTCATTCCATGATTATTTAATGACAGCCCTCAATGTGCTAGGATGGAGTAGCCCAGGCAGGGCCCCTGACCTCAAAAAAGATTACAGTGCAGTGTGATAATTTCTACCATGGAGGCGCCTCAGAAGCCAGGGACACTTATAGGAGGGGCATCTGTCTTAGATATGGAGTCACAAAGGCTGCCTGGAGGAGGTGAGTCTTGAACTGTGTTGTGCAGGATGAGCAGGGCACAGGTAGACAGGGGGGAGAGGAAGAGGATTCCAGGGAAAGGGCTCGGCATCTGGAGGTGCGTGGCAGTCTGCGGTATTTGGGGAGCGGTGGGTGGGTGAGGAGGGCAGGCCTTAAGCTGCTTTGGGGAAGTGAGTGGGGATGAGGCTGCAAGGGACAGCATGGACCAGACCACAAAGGACGTTGGAACATGAAGGCTTTGAAGGGCTCAGTAAGGAGTTGAGATTCATCCTGGAACAGATTACTGGAGACATTGATTGACTTAAGAGAAGAAAATGACATGATGAAAAAATTACTGTGATGGTGATTTGTAGCAGAAAGTGGTTAAGGATGGGATGGGAGGTCAGAGATGATCTCAGGGAAAAGGGGTGACATGGGACATGAGGTTCTAGTGGAAGAGTGTATTAATTAAACTTACTGTTGATGAGGACATTATAATAAGCCCAGCCCTGGGAAAAGCAGGCAAACTACTTTAAAGTTTAGGGTAAAAGAAGGAAATAATTATCATTTTTCATAAAACTAGACTCTGGAACACTCATAATTTGTAGGAGACAGTACAAATTAGTGATTAAGCACTTGAGCTTTGGAGTCTGACAGGCTTGGATTGATTATTGGCCTGACCTCTTACTAGTTGTGTGACCTTGTGCAGGTCAGTGATCCTCAGTTTTTCCATCTGTTGAATGGGGTAATAATAATATATGACTCAAAAGTTTCTTGTGG
>JAPYXV010000773.1:0-14813 GCA_028533065.1 Trachops cirrhosus | reverse complement strand
TGCCTGTAAGGTCTCTTTTGAGAAATCAGCTGACAGTCTGATGGGAACTCCTTTGTAGGTTACTCTGTCCTTATCTCTTGCTGCTCCTAGGATTCTCTCCTTCATTTTTACCTTGGCTAATGTAATTATGATGTGCCTTGGTGTGTTCCTCCTTGGGTCCAACTTCTTTGGGACTCTCTGAGCTTCCTGGACTTCCTGGAATTCTATTTCCTTTGCCAGATTGGGGAAGTTCTCCTTTATTATTTGTTCAAATAATTTTTCCTTGTTGTTTTTCTTCTTCTCGTTCTGGTACCCCTATAATTCGGATGTTGGAACATTTAAAGATGTCCTGGAGGTTCCTAAGCTTCTCATTTTTTTGAATTCTTATTTCTCCATTCTTTTCTGTTTGGTTGTTTCTTTCTTCCTTCTGGACCACTCCATTGTTTTGAGTCCCAGTTTCCTCCCCATCACTATTGGTCCCCTGTGCATTTTTCTTCATTTTAGTTATTGTAGCCTTCATTTGTTCATCTAGTTTGCAACCAAAATCAACCAATTCTGTGAGCTTCCTGATCACCAGTGCTTTGAACTGTGCATCTGACAGGTTGGCTATCTCTCAGTCGCTTAAAATGATGGGTTCTGGGGCTTTCAATAGTTCTTCTGTTTGAGCCATCTCTCTCTCTCTCTCTCTCTCTCTCTCTCTCTCTCTCTCTCTCTTTTTGGTCTGGTCGAGCCTGTTATGTATGAGGGGCAGAGCCTTAGGTGTTCACCAGGGTGGGGCACCTCAGTCCCTTGGGTTGTGATGCTGTATGTGGGGGCAGGGTCTGGAGGGAACAATAGTGCTTGGTCTGCTCTCCGTGGGACCTCAGTCCCTTCCACCACTTCCCCCGAGCAAACTGGGCCCCTCTGGTGCCAATTCCTGTGTGGGTGGGCTTGTGCACCCCATGGGACTTTCCAACGACCTCTCCTGGCAGGCTGGGAGTCTCTCCCTGTGTCTCAACCCCCACAGGTGTTTTCAATCAGTGCCCTGAGGCTCTATTTCCCAGCGCTGGGACCCTGGGTTGCACGCAGTGCCTTGCTTCACAATCGCCGCCTCACTGGGTCTGCTGTTGCCACCCCTCAGCCCGGGTCTGTCAGCTGCCGCTTGCGCGCCCTGGTTCCTTTACGAGTCTGGTCCCAACACTCTCTGCTCTCTGCTCCGTGACCCGAGCCCGGCTGCCCGACTCTGCCCCTCCTACCAGTCTGTATGAACATGTCTATTTTAACTCCTTGGTTGTCTGACTTCCATACAGTTCAATTTTCTATCAGTTCTGGTTGTTATTCTGTTTCTAAATTGTTGTTGTCCCTATCTTGGTTATAGGAGGCACAGTGTGTCTCCCTATGCCTCCATCTTGGCTGGAAGTCCCATGTTACATATTTTCAAAATAAATTGAAAATTAAACATTACTTAAAAAAACACATGTTTGGGAGTTTACACACAATAACATCAATCTGGTAAGTTTGAAGATTTCTAAGTCAGCTTGAGATTTATACCTTGTAAGGGAGAGGTTCCTGACTTGGGGTTGATGGACCCCCAGGGCAGAATTTCCTACCCTTTATGTCTTTTCCTGTATGTTTCTTTGGTGATCTTTAGAAGCCTATGTTCCTGGGGACTATGTTTTAAAGTTTACAAGTTCCTGGCTGGTGTAGCTCAGTGGATTGAACGCAGGCTTGTGAACCAAAGGGTCTCCGGTTCAAATGTCTGTGATTTCTATTGGGGACCAAATTAACTACTCTACTGCTAATCTGCTATGGTTTGTTGCCTACATTCATAATGCATGCAATATTAATTTTAGTTAGCATTCTTGTGAAAATAGAGATGTAATTTTATTTCTCATTCAGGTTGCCTCCCCCTGAATTCAATCCATTCAATTTTATTCATTGATCTCTGCCTTAAAGGGACGATCCACAAATGGAAATTACATGCACACCGTTTTGCATGTATTTAAGAAAGTGCAGTTTTCTAGGGAAAAAGTCCATATTTTCATGAAATTCTCACAGGCCTCTTGTCTCAAAAGACTGAGTCACAAATGTAGGGAAGAAAGACCTTTCTTTTCCTGCAAAGCTATACTTCCCCTCATGAGTGATAATAAATGGATAGTTTTTTAAATAAAGATTTTATTTATTTATTTTTTTAGAGAGAAGAAGGGAGGAAGAAAGGGAGGGAAAGAAACATCAATGTGTGGTTGCTTCTCATGTGTCCCCTACTAGGGACCTGGCCCCCAACCCAGGCATGTGCCCTGACTGGGACTTGAGCCTATGACCTGGTTCCCAGGTTGGTGCTCAATCCACTGAGCCACACCAGCCAGGGCAAATGGATGTTTTTTAAAAATAAAAGCACTATATCTGAAAATTTATACCTGACACTTTCTGAACTCATTGAGCAAATATTCATGGAGCATCTGCTCTGTGCCAGGCACTATTTTACATGCCAGGGTCACAGACCCAAGGACAGAACAGACAAAGTACCCTGGCTATCAAGGGATTTACAAATATATAATATAAAGATAATATATAAATTTAATAAATAGATACAATTTTAAGTATCAATAAGTTCTTTGGAAGGAAAGAAAGCTGGGGAAGGAAAATGAATTAATTCTAGAATGGCCTATTTGTACTATGTGTATAGTTAAGTTCTCCAAAAAAACCCTGAGACCTCTCAATTTCTAGAAGTTACAGAGGTGGGGCTAAGGATAATTGTCAATAATATAGGCTCAAGAATGAATATTGTGAAATTTAGAAGCTTGTATCACTTAAAGGAATTGAAACTTAAAGGAAGTCAAACATGGGTACTTCTTAAATGTTAGTTCATTCCTGGTTTTGATATTTTTATGTTGTTGAGGAAATTTAGATCTGGCTTTAACTCTGATTCCCTATTGTTTAACATTTTTTGCTTTAGTCAAAATGAGTATTTGGAGTTGCACAGGTCAGTGTGTTTTACTCCAGTTAGTAGCTTATTTTAGCAAGTGACTCATTTTCAGTCTAAGCTTTCCTTCCAGGTTTAATTTATTTTGCTATTTAAAAATTTTTAGTATTCTTTCATCCAAACAACTTCACTAAAAGAAGCCCCCACTAATCTGAGACACATACGTACCCTTCGTCACTCCCCACCTTACCATGCCGTCCAAACTCTCCACCAGGTCGTCTGACCTGGGCAGCAGCCAATCAGAGAAGACTCTGTTATAAGCAGCTGAGGATTATTCCCCATTTCTTCTCTGTTCTTATTGAATTTTGTCATGTTTATATTTTTTAAAGTTATAATTAGTATATACAACTTTGATTTTTGTCTTGATTTTTTTCATACACCATTATTTCCTATGACTTTTTGGTATATCAGCTATATTATATACATACAGTTTTGTTAAGAGATATGGAGGTACAGTTTTTTTCTAACTTTTCATACTCATGAAAAGGATTACTATAAACGTTGTTGGCCTATTGATTTTTTTCTTTTTGGATTATTTCCATGAAAATATGAAAGAATTACCTGAGGTTGGTGAGAAAACAATCAGTCACAGCATCACCTCTGACCATCCCCCCTTCATACAATTCTGACCATGTCTGCTGTTCCTTCTAATGTGGTGAATTTCCAATTGAGTTCAGGGTCCCTGATGCATTCTCAGGACTCCAAGAGTTCTTTGTGGGAATTACAGTTTTTCTGTTTTTATTTTAATGGTCTTAAAAAAATGTAATTATAGTCTGTGTAATATGAACCATCTTATAACTGAGAACTGTCCTTGACTTCAGTTGTAGAGTTTCTGGGTAGTAAGTAATACTTTGCCATTAGCTATGAGTAAAGAATTAAGCTTTGAGGGAGAGTGATGCTATGAGATGGAATTAATATAACTATGTAGCCAACAGTCTCTGTGGAGGAAAGCAGAACGTTTCAAATGCTGAACTTGATGGAAATAATTTCACAGGGCAGCATAGCATGTTTTCAGATCCCCAAGGCTCCGAAGGATGTGCAACTTAATGTTATGTGCAAGGATGGGGTTTCTTCCAGCAAGACACACTTACTTACTTTTGACATTTTGCAGAGCTTCTATACTGGCTCTCTACTGACGGTGAAAATTTTAGTTTTAGGTAATAGTCAATAAGCTTAGTAATCAATGCATGTAAAAAGCTATTGTTCCAGGAACTGAAGGTGTGACCCACCCTGACTCCAGGAGACCATCAACAGTTCCACCTTTGTGCCCCAGGAGGACTGCAAGCAATTCCAGATGGTATCTGAGCCATTGTGCTCCAGGGTGAGGATGTCTACCACCCAGAACATAGATGAAGAATCACCAGTCAACAGATGAAAGAGCCCTGGTTGGTGTAGCCCAGAGAATTGAGTGCGGGCCTACAAACCAAAGGGTTGTCGGTTGATTCCCAGTCAGGGCACATGCCTGGGTTGGGGGCCTGGCCCCCAGAGCGGGGTGTGTGAGAGGCAACCACACATTAATGTTTCTCTCCCTCTCTTTCTCCCTCCCTTCCCCTCTCTCTAAAAAATAAACATATAACATCTTAAAAAAAAACCAAACAGATGATAGAATGCTGTAGCTTTTTATCTGATTAACCTTTCCCCTGAATTCCAAATCTGTTACCTACACTTTTCTTCTCCTTATAAAAAGGGTCCATTTGAAATGGAATGTAAGATTGTCTGTTCGCTGGCCATCTTTTCAAATCACCGGCCATCTGAATAAAGCACCCATAAAGACAAGAATGCTGGCTTTTCCAGTACCACTACCACTCACTCCACACTTGGAGCATTATCTATGTGCTTTTCTGTGTATCAGGTATAAGGTACGAGTTGCAAACTACTTGCACGCCCACCCCTACCCCAAGCATGGTCCTAGGTAAAGCAAAGGCCTTAATATTTCTTGGGCAGACCCAATGTCAGGCTTGTCTGTGGATCATTTCTGTTGCCTTTCTTTTTCTTTTTTAAGATTTTATTTATTTATTTTTAGAGAGGGGAAGGGAGGGAGAAAGAGAAGGAGAAAAACATCAGTGTGTGGTTGCCTCTTGTGCACCCCCTACTGGGGACCTAGTCTGCAACCCAGGCATGTGCCCTGCCTGGGAATCCAACCCATGCCCTTTGGTTCACAGGACGACACTCAAACCATTGAGCCACACTGGCCAGGCATGTTGCCTTCCTTTTTCATTATGGCAAAATCATTGGCTGGATCTCTCAGTTTTCTAATTTAATCAACTGTCATTTCTGCTGCTTATATACTAAGGTTTTTTTCTTTTTTTTGAATGATAACATTTCATTTGTATAATCTTGAGTTGATTCTTTTCAGTCATTATACTATCTGCTTACATCTGTCTGAAGATATTAATTATGCTACTCTGAAGTCCTCTAGTGCTTTCTCTGTTAACTCTGATTCATTGGCTCTAAGCTCTTTGTATTTGTTTTCTGTCCTTAATGGAGTTGGCTTTCACAAGTTGTTTGGTCATTCCTGAGTGCAATTTATCTTTGTAAACTGAGATCCTACCACATCTGTCTTCTGGCTCCAGGGCAGAGGTGAAAGGAACTGCTGGGGCTTGTCATTCCCATGAAGTCCTCAAGAATAAGGAAGTGGAGATGAGGCAGGAGATAGTCAGGAAGAGGAAACTCCGGAGGTACCCCAGGGCTAAGATAAAGGACTTCAATACCGGAGAGAGACCCTGTTCTAAGACCGCTTGTTCCTGCTTTCTTACAAGGTGCTGAATCATGGTGACTCATGAATGTACCTGCACAGAAGATGCTACATGACCCTTTATTATAATAGTGTTACAATAAACCAACATTTTGGGACCCCCTCCTGCTGTGGGCAAAATCATCGAAGACTGCATACACAGTAGCTTAAAAGTAATACAACTACTTGTACATGTGCAATAAAAGCCCACCAAAACTAGACAGGAAATACCTGTCCTATCAGAATAGAATCCCTCTAGCACTGAGGGTCACTCTCTGCTTGGAGTTGGCCCATTCCTATGTTCTTTGTAGTGTACTATTGCTTAATAAATCTGTTCTCTCTCTTTCTGCTATAAACTCTGTGTGCTTGGTTCAATTCATTATTCACCATCACCAAGAACCTGGTTACCTGTGCCAGAGATGCCTTTTTGTGGCCAGTCAGGGCACTGGAGCACCTTTTCTCCAGTGGCCTGGGACCCTGTCCCCTCTAATGTCAGTTTGCTCCCACCTGGAGAAGATGTGGGATTGAGGTGCTACCAGTGGTTCCCACTGCAGTATCCCAAGGGCCCACCTGCAGGGTGCTCCAGGGCATTTCTGGAACGGGAGCATTTGTGGAGCTGCTCCCATGTTTTGAGCTAAGGTTGTGATTTTAAAATTTTATCTTTTCCATTATTCTTTGGAATTTTGGTGGATGTTGGATGGGTAGAGACTTGGCATGTCTCAATCTGCCAACTTGAAATAGCATTAACTTCTTAGGAGAACAATTTTGTACCCCTACTATATCCTAGAGTAACTCAGGCAAATGTGTATCAGGGTACAAGTACAAGAATGTCCAAAGCAGCATTGTAATAACTAAGACATAGACAAATCTCAGTACCCACCAATGGGAGAATAAATAATGTTGGTATACCACACAATGGAATACTATGCTTTAGATGCATCATGCAGGCCACATGAGTAATCTTAATTTTCTGGTAACCACTTAAAAATAAAAGTAAAAGAAACTGTGAAATAAATGTTAGTATATTTTATTTAACTCATATCCAAAATGTTATCTTTTCAACACATAATAATTATATACACTATTAATAATCTATATTTTATTCACATCAAGTCTTCAAAATATCCAAAGTATTGTCATTTCTACCTGGAATCAGTATAAAAATTATTAATGAGACAGCTCACATTCTTTTTCCGTACTAAGTCTTTGAAATCTCATTTTGGTTGCTAAATTTTTATCAGAAATACTTGATGTTTATTTAGATTTTATAAATTTATAGTTGAAGAAGTTGCATCTCGCACTACGCTGTTGCTGACATGACAGGAGTCAGCACAGGTCTGTGACGGGAAGGGGTGCCCTGGGGCCCCTGGGTGCTGGCTGTGATCTTCCTGGACGTGAGCCATGTCGTGTGGGAATTTCAGTTATGTTGTGTGTGTTTTACGCACATTTTAATTCACTAAAGGATTTAATTCTTAGAAGGATCTTAATTAAAGGATCTTTAATTCTTTAAAGGATTTTTTAATGGGGGCAATAATTGAATGACTTCATCTGCAGCCCTAACGTAGTCCTGTGTTTGGCTTCCATGGTAAGTTTTGGGAAAAGAGAGGAGGAAATGGCAGCTCTGCAAATGTTGGTGCCTCCCAAGAGTTGTGTTTCAACAGAGACTTTGTGATTTAGACAATAGGAGTTGAATACCTGATTTGGTGGGAAAGGTGGGCGGGAGTGTGTGTGCGATGGAGAGAGGTGGACACATAGGAGAAGGCGAGAGGAAAAACAGAGCAGTGATCCCCATCTCTAAATTAAATGAAAATTAGGATGTTTCCATGGCGCCGTTACCCAGGTTTCCCCACGTATATTTCTGTACAGTAAATAGTTGTAGTTATTTTGCATTTTGACCCAAGGATAACCTTGTCATTTTTTAGAATTCTCAGAGGAAATTATTTGAATGAATTATTGTATATAAGGATTCATTTCAAGGCCTGCTATCCCTCCAGTACTTGTAATTTACTTAATTATATTTATTTATGATTTTTAGTTATATTACCTGTACAATAAATAAAGGGTTCAAGTTAGATAATCTCTACAATTTCTCCCAGCAATGAAATTCTACAATTCTGTAAGTTCATATAGGGCTCCAACCCATCTCTAGCATTTAATATCTTTTATGCATTTTCAATTTTTTAATCATACAGATAAGATATAGATTGGAAAAACTTCAGTTATAGAGGAAAAGTGGTGATGATGTCTGAATAATTATAGACACTCATATGAACCTCTGTATATCAGCATTCACATACCATCTGCTTGTATTTAGTGAAGGGCCCATGGATCAAATCAAGCCTATGGTCTGTTTTTATTTAGCCCATAAGTTGAGAATGATCTTTACACTTTTAAAGGGCTGTAAAAGAAAAAAAGAGAGAGAAAGAAATAAGGAAGAATATGTGTTGGGAACCGCCCTGCCTGGTTTCAGGAAGCTGTAACCCCCCCATGGCTAAGGCTGAGTGAGAGACCTCTGGACCAGAACCCATTAAGACAAGCTTATCTCCCTGGCAGGAGCACTGCTTCTGCTCCTTGCCTGGCCCCCATTGCTTTGGTGGCCCCCAAGATCCCTCATGTGAGGGGCCACCTAAGACAGGCATGATCACGTGGGAAGGCCCTCAGGGAAAGACTTGGGGGACTGTGGAAAAAGAGGGTGATAGACTCTCGCCCCTTGGCTTTGACAAAGCCTGAGTCCTCATTCTGCCTGTGAGAAGTCTTCAAATCTCTCGACTGCCTTCTCTCCTCTGCTGTGGGGGGGCTCCATCCACAGGGCCCCCCCAGCTGCAACGGATGAGAATAGGTCTACCAAGATGTGATCTGCTTCGGGAGGAAAGGTGGCTAATCTCTCAAAGGAGAAGGGCCAGGAGCCTGTTCCTCAATGGGCTTTTATTGGTTTCATTTGCACAGGATTACAGGTAAAGCTCATTAATCATTGACAGGCAGTAAGGATCAAACAATAGATAACAAAGAACTCTGAGGGCCTATTGAGTCAGGATCAGGTGGCTAAAGAGCTGTAAAGCTTTGAGGAACAAACTCAGTTCTTGCTTTGACCCTTATCATTTAATTGAGAGCATTCTAAACAAAGCAGGTTTCACAGGATTTTACAAGTTCTTTCTTAGGTCAGATTGCCCCAGGAACCCAGCCTTTCCAGCACAGGGCTGCACCACCCTCTGTCATTGTTTCAGGATTAGGTGGAGCAAGGGAAGTGAGGTGGCCAAGAGATTAGGAGACTCTCCTAGACAGAAAGAGGACTCAGGCTTTGTCAAAGCCGAGGTGTGAGGGTCCATCACCTCCTTTTGCTGTACCCCCCAAAATCCTTCCTTGGGGGCCTCCCACGTGATCGTGCCTGTCTTAGGTTGTTCCCCCCTTGAGGAATCTTACCATCATTGGCTAACCAACCAAGCATTGGGGGCCAGTTATGGAAAGAGGAGCAGAAATAGTGCTCCTGCCAGGGAGATAAGCTTTTGTTTCCTTGGTGGCTTATGGTCCAAGGTCACTCCCTCAGCCTTAGCCTTGGCAGGGGTTACAGCTTCTGAAACCAGGCAGGGCAGTTCCCAACACTCTGCCTGACTCAAGTCTGTAACAATGACAAGGGGTGGTGCAACCCTGTGCTGGAAAACGGCGGGATTCCCAGGGTAATTAGGCCTGAGGAAGGATATGTATAATCATGTGAAACCTGCTTTGCTGAAGATGCTCTTAATTAGATTATAAAGGTCCAGGCAGGAAATGAGTTTAGCCCCTTAAGTTTTGTGGCTGATAGACCCTGACTCAGTGTGAGACCTTTGAGTTCTTTGAATATTATCTATTGTTTGATCCTAACTGCCAGGCAATGATTAATAAGCTGTATCTGTCTGTATTCCTACCCAAAAAACCTAATAAAAGCCTGTTCATGCAGGGGCTCTGGGGGCTCTCCCCTAGAGAGAGTGGCCAGGCGACTCGGAGGCACCCTCCCCTTGAGAGGGTAGCCGTGCTGTCCCTTTTCCTCCACAGGACCCGGTAGTCCGTGTGAATTTCTCTCCTGTCTCATCCATCCACAGCGCTGCGGATACTGCTGGCCATTATCTGCGTCAAATATGCAAGACAGACTGTCTGTAGCCTGCAAAACCTAAAATATTTACTGTCTGGCCTTTACAGAAAAAATTTTAAAATGTTGATTTAGTAAAATGAGAGGAATTCAAGTCAACCTCAAGTCACCTATAGGACAAGAAAATATAGAACTTTTACGTTTACTTGAATGCCATTAACCCAGAATATTTTGATAACTTAATCTAAATTAGATTACATTTACACATTAAATGTTTAAGCAGATAAATTATGTAAACAGTATTATTAAGAACATAGTAAGTTACCAAGAGAACAGACTGGTGTTAAGGATTTCAATGCAGAAGTTGTTATACTAATAATAAATGCTTAAAATGGTTAAATGGTCTAGTTAGAAATGTCTACACTAAATAAGCATATCAGAAATGCTCCTAACTTCACTAATTACAAAATAAAAATCTCCCCAGCCTCTTTTTGCAAATGTAGAAGGCTTAAGGGAAATGAGTACCAACTGCCTCACGTGACACTAAAAATAGTCCTTTGAATGAGCAAACCTTCCAAGCCACTTCTGTATTTGTCTTCTTGGGTATCTCTGCCATCTGGGCTCCAGACCTTACAAACCCTTTGGAGAAAAACAAATGAGGTAACTGCTTAATAGATTAGGTCACTCATTACTTCTGTTGTGAAATACTTGGTCAGCTAATTATTTCATGCCAGCATAAGTATTCCCATTCATTAAAAATGCCAACCAATAAAGCTAAAAAAAGAATATGCCAAGCACTGTACCTAGTCTTCTAGGTCCAAAGATGGGTGAGACAGGGCCCCTCCCCTTCCAGTGACTCAAGGTCTCACAGGGAAAATAAACATATAAGCCCAAACCACAAAGCACAATTACGACACGGAAGACAGAGGGCTGCAGAGGCACACAAAAGGGGGCCATGAAGTAATAAAAGTACATTTCTATTAAAAGTCATTTTTCTCCCTCTACTTCCCAGCTATTTGTTTATTTTACAAATATTTGAGTTTGCATATGTTCACCTGTGAGTTTTAAACACAGTAGACAGTGCACATGACCTAGTCCACACTTTTTAGGAGTTTATGCTCAGAAAAAATAGGATGCAAAAATAACTGTATTAGAAAGAAGAAATGAGCCCTGGCTGGTGTGGCTCAGAGGACTGAGCACCTCCTGTGAACTAAAGGGTCACCAGTTCAATTCCCAGTCAGGGCACATGTCTGGGTTGTGGGCCAGGTCCCCAGTTGGGGGCACATGAGAAGCAACCAGTTGATGTATCTTGTACACATCCATGTTTCTCTCCCTCCCTTCTCATCTCTCTAAAAATAAATAAATAAAATATTAAAAAAGAAGAAATGGATATGGGCAACAAGGTATAAATTGGTTTTGGGACACAGCAGATGGAAAAGACACTTCGACTTGGATCAGTGAAGATGTTACTAGAGCAATGCTGTTTGAATAGGACCTTGAGGGCCCCTGGGGATCATTGGACAGACATCATGGGTAGAATAAAATCATGGGCTTGCAAAAGGAGCATGGGGGAAGGCAAAACACAGGAAAGATACCTTGAGTGCCTGTAGAGTACAAGCAGGGAGAGAAGGAGATTAGAGTCAGATCTTCTAGGGCTTTGAAGGCCAAGCCAGGGATAACATGCCAAGCTACCAGGTTTTCACACCAGTCCTCTAGGACAAACTTTAGCCTACAATAGAATCACTTAGAGGGCTTGTTAAACCTCAAGCTCTACCCCCAGTTACTGATTCAGTCAGTCCAGAGTAGGGCTGAGAATTTGCATCTTCAGTAAATTCCCAAGGGATGCTGGCTGGTATTTGAGGACCACTTCTGGAGTGTTAATCTGGTGACTGTGTGCAGGATGGATCAGAAAGGGAGAGACTAAAGATAGAAACACCAGTCAGAAGACAATTATACCCATCTAGATGAAAAGTGAGGACCGCAGCTGGAATCAATGAAAATAAGACAGTCAACTGTAACAGACAAGAGTGGGTGTTTTCAAATAAAAATCCAGTACCACATTGTTTTTTGTTGTCCCACCACTCTACAACTGAAGCAATTAAATTCATTGATAATTAAAGCACTGTAAAATAAAAAATGAATTTCTATTAATATAACAGAAAGTATCATTCTGAGTTAGTTTAAAGTTCTGTATTAATTAGAGGAGCAACTTCCTTTCAAGTTATGTGAAAAGGCATCCTTTATTTCTTCTGGTATTGAATTGGCCCGGAAAAACAGAACTAAACCAGGAAGGTGTATAAATGTGAGACTATTCTTTTTAATATTAGGAATTATAGCCCTAGCTGGTGTGGCTCAGCAGATTGAGTGCCAACCTGTGAACCAAAGGGTTGCTGGTTTGATTCCCAGTCAGGGCACATGCCTGGGTTGCAGGCCAGGTCCCCAGTATGGGGTGTGCAAGAGGCAACCACACATTGATGTTTCTCTCCCTCTCTTTCTCCCTCCCTTCCTCTCTCTCTAAAAATAAATAAATAAAATCTTTTTTAAAAAAGAAATTATAATTATATATGAAGATAAAAAACTTTGAGTTCACAATGTAAATTTGCTGAGACCATGAAGGGTCATAAAATCAATTCTTCTGCTCCCAGGAAAATTTACCTTTAAACCTATCAAAATTTATAGTTGTATATTTTATTTATGAAGATCATGAAGGCGAGACTCTTAACAGAGGTGAAATCAGGGTTAGGGGCTCTGGAAGATTCAAATCACAATTCCTAAGGTTTAGAATTTCGACAAAAGCTACAATTCAGTGTTATCATTCTAATCTGTACTGGTTATTCCTGCTAATTAAATATCTAACAGATAATTGGGGCAATATTTTTCTTTTACTTTTTCTAGAAATTTATCCTGCAATAACATGCAGTCTATTAAAAGATGTACATTTAGCCCTGGCTGGTATGGCTCAGTGGACTCAGTGCCAGCCTGAGAATGGAAGGGTCACTGGTTTGATTCCCAGTCAGGACACATGCCTGGGTGGTGGTGGGCTCCCAACTGCAGGGCATGCCAGAGGCAACCAATCTGTGTATCTCTCATACATCAATGATTCTCTCTCTCTTTTTCTCCCTCCCTTCCCCTCTCTTTAAAAATAAATAAACAAAATCTTTTTTTAAAAGGTGTACATTTAAACTACCTTTTTTGCAGTTTATGTAAGTTATAAGTATAATTTCATTATGCTTAGAAATTTATAAAACTTAATTATAAACTTTGTTTTTCATTTCTACAATTTTATTAGTAGAAAGCTAGTAAAATTATGTAGCAAACCTTTTTTGTCTCTAGCACAGAGTAGCGTGAGAACTATCTGATGGATCGGAATGAAGCATTCTACAGCAGTGGTTCTCATCAGGGGTGATTTTGCACCCAGGGGACATTCGGCACTATCCAAAGACATTTTAGTTGTCAGAGCCATGGATACGCTGCTGGCATCTAGCGGGCAGAGGCCAGAGCTGCTGTTCAACATCCTACAATGCGAGGGTGTGCAGAGTGGAGGGGAATGAAGGGGGGGAGGTAATGGGACAACTGTAATAGCATAATCAATAAAATATATTTTTAAAAAATCCTACAATGCACAGGACAGTGCCCTGTAACAAAGAATTATCTAGCGCAAGGACTTCCGGCCAAGATGGAGGCATAGGTAGACACACTGTGCCTCCTTGCACAACCAAAATAAGGTCAGCAACAATCTAGAAACCAGATAACAACCAGATCTGACAGAAAATTGAACTGTATGGAAGTCGGACAACCAAGGAGTTAAAAATATACTCATTTATCCAGACTGGTAGGAGGGGTGGAGTTGGGCAGCCAGGTGGAGAGGGGTTGCAGCACAAAAAGCGGTGGCACCGGACGTGTAAGGCATCCCGGGTGCGTAAGGCATCCTGAGCACGAGACCGCAGCGGGCAGACCCTGGGTGCACAGGCGGCTGGCAGACCCAGTGAGGCAGTGACTATGAAGCAAGGCACTGCCCGCTAGGTGCCTGGCTGTCGGGGCCACATTCACATGCAGACAAACCAGGTGAAATTGGGCAGTGAGACAGACCGAGCAACCTAGGGTTCCAGCGCTGGGAAATAGAGCCTTGGGGCACTGATTGAAAACACCTGTGGGGGTTGATGTGCTGGGAGAGACACCCAGCCTCACAGGAGAGTGTGTTGGAGAGACCCACGGGGTACTAGAACCTACACAAGCCCACCCACACGGGAATTAGCACCAGAAAGGCCCAGTTAGCTTGGGGGAAGCGGCGGAAGCGGCTGAAATCTGAGGGAGAGAGGAGCAAGCACCATTGTTTCCTCTCGGACCCTGCCCCCACATACAACGTCACAACCCAGCAACTGGGTTGCCCCATCCTGGAGTACACCTAAGGCTCCACCCCCACTACATAATAGGCATGACTAGACCTCCCCACCAAAAAATGGCTCAAACGGAAGTACAAATCAAAGCCCCAGAGCCAATGCTTTTAAGTGACCAAGAGATAGCCAACCTATCAGATGCACAGTTCAAAGCACTGGTGATCAGGATGCTCACAGAATTGGTTGAATTTGGTTGCAAATTAGATGAAAAAGTGAAGGCTACGATAAGAGAAATGAAGGAAAATGCACAGGGGACCAATAGTGATGGGAAGGAAACTGGGACTCAAAACAACAGAGTGGTCCAGAAGAAAGAAAGAAACAACCAAACAGAAAAGAATGGAGAAATAAGAATTCAAAAAAATGAGGAGAAGCCTAGGAACCTCCAGGATGCCTTTAAACGTTCCAACATCCAAATTATAGGGGTACCAGAACGGAAAGAGGAAGAACAACAAGTGGAAAAGTTATTTGAACAAATAATAAAGGAGAACTTCCCCAATCTGGCAAAGGAAATAGACTTCCAGGAAGTCCAGGAAGCTCAGAGAGTCCCAAGGAAGTTGGACCCAAGGAGGAACACACCAAGGCACATCATAATTACATTAGCCAAGATTAAAATGAAGGAGAGAATCCTAGAAGCAGCAAGAGATAAGGACAGAGTAACCTACAAAGGAGTTCCCATCA
>JAPYXV010000772.1:0-14813 GCA_028533065.1 Trachops cirrhosus | reverse complement strand
TTCCTCCTTTCCCTTCAGTTGGGGATTGTTTCTTTGTCTTCTCATTGTTCGTGAGAGTCTTCTTGCTAGCCTCAGCTTCTTAAATTGATCTGTTCTGGCTCCCTGGGTTTATGGTGTGAACTTCTGTTGTAGAGTACCTGTGAGATTCAGTGTTATAGTCTCCTTCTGGTATCCAGGTGTTCACAGTTTCTACCTACTCTTTTTTGTGATCAGTTGGAGGGGTAAGGCAAAATGGTTTAAGATGACAAGAGAGTATTCTATGATATTTACAGTAGCAGCCAGTAGAGAGGAGATAGGAGATCCTTTGGCTATGTATAGTGTTAACCGTGATCTTTCACCCCACTAGCCACTTATTAGAAAGGATGTAAAGAAGATAAGACTCTTGTTGAGAAGGAAAGGATTGTGAGTTGGTCTAGAAAGCAGTGAGGATGTGGGATGTCAGATTCTGAGGTAGGGTGAGAGTAAAGAGTAGTAAATAGGTGAAGTGTGTGAGAAAATAGAGTTAATCACTACAGTAATTAAGTTCAGGAACCTGCGAAGTGGGCTAAAATCTGGAAGTATTTAAAATTGTATGGAATAGCTATTATTTACAGTAATATTAAAACAACAGTCATATGACAGAATCTTTGAAATCTAGATAACAAGAATAGAGAGTTTTGAGCCCTGTACTCAAGAATAGAGAGTATTGTACTGATGGAACACAAATGAAGGACAGTATGTTAGCAATACACTATGAATGAGATCATGGGGGAAACCTATCAAATGATACACTATAATCAGCCAAGCAAAGAAGTCTACACAAAAAGAAGAGGAATTTGGTAAATACTATAAAAATAAAAGGTGTACCAATAATGAAATGATGATAATACAATTATGCAATTACTTGCACGTTCAAAAAAAAAAAGGAAGGAACCAAGCAGACGATGGAAGGAAGAAGAGATAAATTTGGAAAGCAAGGGAGAAGGGTCAAGACTAGTGTGACAGAAAGAGAAGCATAAAGAGTTGATTGGTCAAAAAGTAATATGAATTAAAAGATGAAAGCTTACTTTAAAATAATTAAAAGAAAACAAAAACAAACAAAGACAAAAAACAAACAAAACAAAACATACCTATTGTTGGTTTCAGACTGGCCAAACCGGTTTTTCTAGCTGGCCTCAGCACACTGAGGTGGAGTGGATACAGTTTTTCTCTGTTCCCGTTCAGGACTCAGTCAGCCTCTGGCGTTCTGTTCATAGTGTAGGCGCGCGTCCTCCCCCAAGACCATGTGGTGCTTCCGGGAAGGGATCTGTGTGTGGGGGCTGGGTGCAACTATGTGCATCCTTGGGAGTTCACCGCCGTGTGTTCCGATGTCCTGCGGAGTGCCCTCGCCTTTTCCAGGTTCACGGGTGCACACTCTCTGGGTCCCGAGGGGCACCCACTTCCCCCAAATTCACAGCCTGGGCCTCATAGGTCCCAGGGAGCGCCCACGCCTTTTCTTTTTTCAATGCTGTGGTTTTCAAGACTTTCATCAAACCACGCTCTCTCTGCGTTGGGGGCATGGGCGAAGAGGCGGGTGCCTTTGGATAAACCGGGTGGGTTGCACACTTTCACCAGGGCTTTGCGTGGGTGCTTACAGACCCTGTGTGGTTGCCTCTTGGTCCCCACTCCTCTCTCATTCCTCTCTCTGTGCCCTCTGGTAAACTGGCCTCCCCTGGTGCTGCTCAGTCCTTGTTTGGCCAGGGAGGGAGCGGGTGACTCAGCTCTCTCCCGGGAGCCCCAAGGCCGACCCCGTTGCGCTGGGCCTGGAGCTGCAACCTCCCTGATCCCCGCGCTGATCCATGTAGTCTCCTTACTGTGGGGTTTTTCAATGTCCACTACAATTTGTGATCTCCTATTTTCATTTATGTAGTGATAATGTTGGCTCTTTGCTCTGTTCCTACCTAGAATGGCTAGGATTTTTTTCCTGGGTGTGGGAGAGGTAGAATCTGCTCCATCCTACCATGCCACCATCTTGGAATCCACCCTAAATAAAATCTTTTAAAAAATTATATGATAAAAATGGCACTGTACCTCTGTGATCTTCCCGTTCAAATTTATAACCCAAATTAAATCATGAGAAAAAAATTGGATCAATTTCAATAAAGGGACATTTTGCAACATATATGATTAGAAACCCTCAAAATTGCCAAGATCATCCAAAACAAGGGAAGTTTGAGAAATTGTCACAGCCACAAAAAGCCTATAGTGATATGATGCCTAAATGTAATGTGCTGTCCTGGATAGGATCCTAGAAGAGAAAAAGGACAGTAGGTAAAAACTAAGGAAATCTAAATCAACTGTGGACTTTAGTTAATAATAATATGTTGATATTGGTTCATTAATTGTAACAAGTATACCATACTAATGAAAGATGTTAGTAAATAGGGGAAATGGAGTGAGATGGTATATGGAAACTCTGTACTATCTTCTCAATTTTTCTGTAAATCAAAAACTGTGAATCTAAATTGAAAAAGTAAAACCTAGGGTTTTTTTTTTTTAGAAAAGCAAACAATATAAATAATACAATTGCAAAAGACCAGAAAGCTCTCCCTGGGTGATAAATAGAATTTTCAAATATCTCTTCTTTTTGTTTTCTGCATATTTAAACAGTTCCACAATGAACATATCTTACTTTTATGCATAAAAATACAATTTAAAGCCAAAGCAAACACAAACTAGCATTGTTTTGTCTCCTGTCTCCTCTGACTCCTCACTGCCTAGAAGTCCTTCTCACACTCTGCTTCACTGTAGCACTGGGATCAGCTCCAGTCTGGGCCATGCCTCAGCAAAGGGGCCTTGAGTGAGGCAGTAAAGGGCAGAACAGATACATGGCCAAAGCAGAGAGTTTGCTTCTTTTAAAAAGAAGTAGTGAAAACAGTGCACTTACAAGCATGCTCATCGCAGCACTGCTCACTGTAGCCAAAAGGCAGAAACAACCTAAATGTCCACCAACAGATGAATAGATAAACAAGTATGGTATATGTATTCAATGGAATACTAGTCAGCCAATAAAAAGGAGTAAAATACTGACACATGCTGCAACATGGACAAACCTTGAAAACAAAGTAAAAAAGCCAGACATTATAGATCACAAAATAAATTATTCCATTGATGTGAAATATCTAGAATACGTAAATACATAAAGTTAGAAAACAGATTAGCAGTTGCCAGGGAATAGAGAGAAGGTAACTACTTAATGGATATGGCATTTCCCTTTGGAGTGATAAAAATATCTCAGAACTTGATAGAGGTACTGTCTGTATAACATTGTAAGTACACTAAATGCCACTGAATTGTTCACTTTTAAATGGTTGATTTTAGCCCTGGCCAGTGTGGATCAGTTGGTTGGAGCACTGTTCCCCAACTTAAAGGTTGAGAGTTTGATTCCTGGTCATAGGGCATATGTCTGGGTTGCAGGTGTGATCCCTAGTCCAGTCACATAGGATCCCCAGTCCAGGTGTGTATGGGAGGCAGCTGGTAGGTGCTTCTCTCTTGCATTGATATTTCTCTCTCTCCCTTCCTCTCCTTTCCACTCTCTCTAAAAGCAGTAAAAAAGTCCTTTAGTGAAGATTTTTTAAATGTTTAATTTTATGTTTTGTGAATTTCCAATAAAAATTTTTTTGATTCTTAATTAAATGTTAAGAAATGAAAAAAAATGTGAAGATGAGTCCCTTTGAGCCTTTCATTTCCTTGCAGTAGTGTACATACCAGTTTTGAAAATTCTGGAGAAAGAGACAGAGAGAGACCATTGAACATTACAGGCAAAACTGGATCATAGTCTAAGGACTTTACCACCTTCCTACAAGAAAAAGGTGAGTGATACACTGGACAGAGTTAGAATAGTGGAGATAGAGACACACAAAGTTTAGAGAAGGCCAAGAGAGATGGAGGGAAGGAGGGTGACTCCCTGGTAAGAGTGAGGGCTCCGAATTCAGAGCAATCTAAGATTGTGCCACAGCCCTGTTCCCAGCTGTAGGAATGTCTTCATCTTTCTGAGCATCAGTTTCCCATACATAAAATAAAAATACCAATATGCCACTATCTCTTATCCATGGTACCCAAATCCCAGAAGCTCTGAAAATAAGTTCTATTGTAAGTTTGGTGCAAACTCATTTGGTTGCAAAACCTGACCTGACCAAAAGTAAAATGACTTATAGTCTTTATTTATTCCACTCAATGTGAATATTCATACATTTCACCATGGAAATATTAATACATCTCATTAGAGCATACTACCCAGACCCAGTTGGGAATGTTTGATTAATATATAGCCACCTCATTACCTTTGCAAAAAATCTGCAAAATAAAGAAATAAAGAAATTCCAAACTCACCTGGCCCTGAAGGTTTTGGATAAGAACTGAGAACCTGTAAATGCTAAAATGTATTAAATACTTCTTATGGGGAGTTCCAGCCAAGATGCAGGCATAGGTAGAAATGCTTCGCTTCCTCACACAACCAAAAAAGGATAATAACCAATTTAAATATAATAAACAACCAGAACTACCAGAAAATTAAAGTCTGCCTGGAAGGTTGCATGAAAGCCGACAACCAAGGAGTCAAAGAAGAACATTCATCCAAACTAGTAAAAGGGGTGGAGGTGGACAGTGAGGGCATAAAGAACATGTGGCAAGACAGCAGCTGGTGGATCAGGTGGACCAGGTGGTCCCACATTTGCATGCATGCAAACTGGGAGGAACAATTGGGGACTGAGATAGACCGTACAACTCAGGATTCCAGTGCCCTGAAAATAAAACCTCAAAACCTCTGGCCCTAAAAACCTGTGGGAGTTGTGGCAGCGGGAGAAACTGCTAATCTCACAAGAGAATCCATAGGAGGGGCCTACTGAATCCTAAAACATACACATACCTACCTACCCAGAAATCAGCACAAGGGCAGCACCTTGAAGGGCACAATTCACTTGTGGGAAGTGGGGGAAGTGACTGAAAGTGGAGCAAGAGCTAAGCAAGAGGACTTGCTCCCTCTCTGACCCCTCCCCCACATACAGCACCACAACACATCGACATGGTTTACCCTGCCCTAGAGAATACCTAAGAGTCTGTGCCTTGATAGTTAACAGGTCCACCAAGACAAAGAAATATGCCCAAATGAAAGAACAGATCAAAACTCCAGAAAAAGAACTAAACAACGGGGACATGGACAACCTATCAGATACAGCGTTCAAAACACTGGGACTCAGGATGCTCACAGAAATGATTGAATATGGAAGCAAAATAAAGGAAGGAATGCTATACAAAATGAAGTAAAGGAAAATATACAGGGAACAAACAGTAAAGGGAAGGAAACTGAGATTCAAATCAAAGTTTTGGAACATAAGGAAGAAATAAACATGCAACTGGAACAGAATGAAGAAACATAAATTCAAAAAAAATGAGGAGAGGCTTAAGAACCTTTGGGACAGCTTTTAACATTCCAACATCTGAATCATAAGGGTGTCAGAAGAAGAAGAGGAAGAGCAAGAAATTGAAACTTATTTGAAAACACAATGAAAGAAAACTTCCCCAATAGGGCAAAGGAAATAGACATACAAGTTCAGGAAACTCAGAGGATCTCAAAAACGTTGGACCCAAGGAAGCACACACCAAGACACATCATAAATAATTTGCCAAAGATTAAAGATAAGGAGAGAATCTTAAAAGCATCAAGAGAAAAGAAAAGAGCTGCCTACGAAGGAGTGCCCATAAGACTATCAGCTGATTTTTCAAAAGGAAATTTCCCCTCTTTGACTGGTGCTTTTCCTCAATAGGCTCTTTATTCTCTGTCCAGCAATTAAATATTAGACTTCATTAAGAAATCTTCTCATTCTGGATTCTCACCTTATGTGATTTAATCCTTAATTCTGTTTCCCCTGTATAAATCTGGTTGTAAATTTTTATCTTCAGTCTATACCTTTCTCCTAGCCAGACGTATATAATTAAATCCAACTTGACTCTTCCACTAACATATTCAAAAACTCCTTGAACTTGAAATTTCTGAAACCTAAGTCAGGATTTTTCCTCCTGAAACATAACTGTTTTCCAATTTTCATATTCCAATGATTATAAACACTATCTTCTCAGTTTCAAATGTCAGACATTAGGTTTCATCCTTGATTAATCAACACTCTCCTTCCATACCTAACTTATTACCAGCTTCTAAGTATCCTTTTCATTTCCATCATTACAACTCTAGTCTAAATTAATAATATCTCTTACAAGGACTAATGCTGACCTTCTAAATCCACACTCGTTCTCCTCCAATCTGTTTTCCACATTACAGTCAGAATGATCTTTATGAAACTTGAATCTGATCATGTCAATTCCCCTGCTTAAAATCTTTAGTAGCTTTCCTTGCTCCTCTTGCAAAACCCAAAATCTTTAACATGGTCAACAAAGTCTGTCAGGCCTTCCTCTCCTGACCTTTCCAGCCCATCATGTCCCATGATTGTTCTCTGTAGGTTTCAACCACACCCACCTTCTTTCAGGTCTCTGCATATGCCATGTCCTCACCCTTTGCACAGGGCCTTTGCACATGCTCTTCCTACAGCCTGGACTACTCCTACCCCTTCACCTGGGCCATCCTGCCCTTCATTTATTTAATTATTTGTAGAGTTCAGCTAAGTCATAACTTCCTCTGGGAAATTTTCTATGATCTCCTTGACCTAGTGGAGTCTCCCTGTTATAAGGTCTCATAGCATCCATGACAACAGAAATTCTCTTAACCAACCTCCTCTTACCTGACTTCCCAGATTCACCAACATTTCCACCTCTTTGTGAGTCACACCAATTGGTACCCAAGGTACCCCAAACAGTGGCAGCTGGCAGGCCACTCTTTAATAGGGCTGCATATTTCTACTTCTTTCTTGTTTAGTTTTTGTTTATCGAGTCATTTGTATTGTTCCCAAATTGATTCATGCTGCTTGTATTATACATCTTATTATAATTTATGGAATTGAATTAAATATTATATAAGCTAATAAAATGTGACTGCAAAAGGTATTCATTTATATGAAAACTAAATTGAATAATTTGAAAAGACTTGATTAAGATGAGGCACCAAAACTGGCTGCTTATTTAGAAATGAGACAATTATAAAAGATAGGGGAGGGGATTATGAAATTATGGAAGAATTCTGCAGTCAGATTTCTTTTCAAGTGTATCTTTAGCCTCTCCCTCCATGTTAAAGAAATGAAAACAGGAAATCATAAATGAGGCACTAAGGGTGTGGCTTATACAAGAAAAATGACAGAGAAAAGGCTCTGCCTCCAAAGATTCATACAGATGTGTGTGTGTGTGTCCACATATATACCTTTTATGTTAAAAATAAATACAGGGTCTGGGAAAAGGGATGCCATTGAGTGTGGTTGGTAGGGCATGTGATTGTCTTGCACTAGATGAACAGCAATTTGAACATTTCATCTAAAATGTCATCTGGTGTGCTTGAGTGTGATTATTGTTATGTTACAGAATTACATGCTTATGACTTTGTAATAAAATATTTTTATGTAATAAAAAACAGGTGTTATTTATGCTGGACCCTGCATTATGACATGTATCTTTTTTATGATTTCTCCCTCTATTAGATCAAAGCTGTTATGCAGGTAATGACACTTGTGTGTTCCTGTCAGGACTGGTCACAGAATTTGTAGAGGCCAGTGTAAAATGGAAACGTGGGGCTCTCAGGTCAAAACATATTAAAAATTTCAAGAATGTGACAGTGTAACTGGAAAAGCCAGCATTCGTGCTGCCTGTCACCTACCAGGCCCCATATGCAGAGACAGGGTTGAATCTTCATGGGCGCTTTATTCAGATGGCCGGCGCTCTGAGAAGACAGTGGGTTTGTACCCTAACAGGCAATCTTAAGTTCCTTTTTAAAATGGCTCTTTTTATAAAGAGATCAAAGTGTAGGTAACGAGTTCGGAATTCAAGGAAAAGTTAATTGGATTAAAAAAACACTGCAGTATTCTCACCTTGGGCAGTGGTCTTTATCTGTGCCCTGGGTGGTGGTCATCTCCCCCTGGAGCACAATGGCTCAAATACTGTCTTGATTGCTTGCAGTCCTCCTGAGGCACAAAGGTGGGACTGCCTATGGTCTCCGGGAGTCAGGGTGGGTCATACCTTCAGTTCCTGGGACAATAGCTTTTATAAGCATTGATTACTGAGCTGATTAGCTGTTACCTGAAACTAAAATTTTCCAACTTTCCAGTCCCCCATCAACAGCAGAGCTTTAAACCAAGCATGGGGCTTGTTTAAGTACAGGGCCCCGTGAGCCTACACAGGTCACATACCCATGAAGCTGATGGGGGCTCAAATTTTGGAAAAAGTTCAGTTTCAGGTAATAGCTATACGCTTAGTAATCAATGTATGCCAAGAGCTATTGTTCCAGGAACTGAAGGTATGACCCACCCTGACTCCAGGAGACCATAAGCAGTTCCACCTTTGTGCCTCAGGAGGACTGCAAGCAATTCAAGATAGTATCTGAGCCACTGTGTTCCAGGGTGAGATGACCACCACCCAGAGCGAGAATGCCGAAGTTGTTTTTTTAATCCATCAACTTTTCCCTGAATTCCAAATGCCTTACCTACACTTTGTTCACCTTATAAAAAGGGACACTTTAAAATGGAATTTAAGATGGTTTGTTAGGGTATGAATCTGCCATCTTCTCAGATCACCAGCCATCTAAATGAAGCGCCCATAAAGATTCAATCCCTGTTTCTGCTTATTGGGTCTCGTACAGGACAGGCAGCACGAACGCTGGCTTTCTCGGTTTCAAAACCAGCTGATTACCATTTCCTAATGTCACAGGTGGGCACAGGTAACCAGGTTCTTTGTGATCAGGACAAAGAATTGAACCGAACACACAGTTTATAGCAGAGAACGTGGGAGCAGGCCAACTCCAAGCAGAGATTGACCTCATGGGCTGGGGGGATTATATTTTTATCGGGCAGATCCTTCCTGGCTAGTTTTGGCAGGCCTTTATTTCGCATGTATAAGTAGTTGTATTACTTTAAAGCAACTGCGCATGTGGTCTCCCATGATTTTCCCTGACTGGCCACCAGAGAAGGGGTTGCACAATGTTACTGAATGGACTCCCCCTTCTCCTGGGGTCCCCCTGTACTGGGTTTGCCTTGCCTGCCACCAGGGAATTGTAGCTCTCCGTGTCAGAGATTGGTGAAAAGGAAAGGAATTATTTATTCAAAAGTGGTATAGACTTAAGAGTAATGACTTAATGTTTTCATTAAAATCCCAAAGTCCCTTAAAACACCCACAAACACACAGTCCTTCCTTTCCCCTTTGCCTGGTCTAGGGTACCATATCTCAGGAAAAGAAATAGGGGTCTGTGACTCAGGTAGCCCCCGGTTCTTCCCAGTAATCTGTGCTCAGCTGGGAGGCCTCCTTGGTTCCTGGCATCATCAGTTGTGTCGCTGGGATCTCCAGTTCTTAATCCAAAACCACATGGCATCTTCTCATGGCCCACCAGCAAGAGTCCTTTGCCCCCTTTCCTTCCCACAGCATCTCTGTTGCATTCTTCCAAACTGCTGAGAGAGAGAGCTCTGCATTGCTGCTATATCTTGCTTTCCAACTTCCTAACCTGTGTAGTTCTTCTTGTCCTGATTGTTGCACCTGGGTTTAAATCCCAATGCCAATCTTCCTCTGCAGCCCCATTTCTGACTCCTCCCACAATCAGCTACACCTGCCAGTATTCCTGTATTTTTACAGCTTTTCTGAGCTGCCATAATTAAGTCTGGGCAGGCATGGCCCTGTGGCATGCAGTCAATCATCTCCAAGCTCTTATGCAGGTGCTGTAACCAGGGGGAGTTGCCTCCCAGTTACATCCTGGGTGGAAGTCATTCCCGTTCCCCTGGCTCAAAGCATGGCCACAGCTATTTAACATATCCATGAAACCAGTTAAAAGTTATAGATATGTTAAATGGCCATGCCTGAGGTTATTTGCAAACTGTTGCTATGCTGAACAACTCTCAATGGCCCTGCTCCATGTGTCCCATCCCCCAGTTCAGACTTGTGGCGGTGAGGACATCCCATATTAATTTTTCTTGGACACCCAGAGTTCTGGATCCCATCACAAACCCTTCTTTGGGGCGCCCCCTGGCTGCACCCTCTTACACTAACACAGAACTTGACACTGAGTTGGTGATTTTTTCCTTCAGCAGGTATTCACTGAAGACCTTCAATGTGCCAGGCACTGCTCTAGAGTCTGGAAATAGAGTATGGAACAGAAATGACAAAACTCTTCCCCTCATGGAGCTTAATTTCTGTTGACCATGTTAAGAAAGCAAGGGGTATGTATATATAATGAACAATAAATACATAAAATATGTAGCATGTTAGATGGTGTTAATGTTAAGGGGATAAATAAAACAGGGAAGAGGAAATAAGAGTATGAGGGATATTAAATATTTGTTGAATTAATGCAATGAACTGCTAAAAAAAAACTCAAAGGAGAATAAAAAGGCAAAATTTGTTACAGAACAGACCCGGGAGTGGTGAAAGATATACTATTACCAAATAAATGGACCCACCCTTGTGCTCTGGGAGTCCCTCCTCCAACCGTACTATGTTCGCCTTGCCTGCCACCAGGGAAAGACATCTCTCAATGCCAGAGACTGGTGAAAAGGAAAGGGATTATTTATTTAAAAAGTTATATAGACTTAGAGTAATGACTTCATGTCTTCATTAAAAATACTAAAGTCCTTTAGAATAGCCACAAACACACAGTCCTTCCTTCTCCCTTTTGCCCAGTCCAGGGTAATGTATCTCAGGAAAAGAAGTAGAAGTTCATGGTTCAGGCAGCCCCTTGGTTCCGGCACCATCAGCTGTGTTGCCACCATGATCTCCAGTTAATCCAAAACCATGTGGCACCTCGTCATGGCCCACCAGCAAAAATCCTTTCACCCCTTTTCTTCCAGGCAAAGTCTCTCCTGATTCCACGTGGCGAAAAGGGCGCACCCTAAAGCTGCATGATCCCAACTTTCACCAAAGCCACATGGTCCCAAAAAGCCCCCCATGGCTGCCATGCCTGGGTTTAAATCCCAGTGCCAATCTTCCTCTGCAGCCAGGTTTCTGATTCCTCCCACAATCAGTTACACCTGCCAGCACTCCTGTATTCTTCAGCTTTACTGGGCTGCCATAATAAGTCCAGGCAGGTGTGGCCCCATGGCATGGAGGCAATCATCTCCAAGCTCTTATGCAGGTGCTGTAACCAGAGGAAGTTGCTTCCCAGTTACATCGTGGGATGAAGTCATTGTCATCCCCCTAGCTCAAAGCGTGGCCACAGCTATTTAACATATCTGTGAAACCAGTTAAAGATTATAGGTATGTTAAATGACCGTGCCAGAGGTTATCTGCAAAACTGTTGCTATGCAAAACAACTCTCCAAGACCCTGCTCCATGCATCCCATCCCCCAGCTCAGACTTGTGGGGGTGAGGACATCCTATACATATATATTTTTCTAATACTTCCTGGACAGTCTGAGTTCTGGACCCCATTACAAATCCCCCCTTGGACCCCTACCCCTTGGATGCACCCTGTTACAAATTCAACAACAACAAAACCAGCAAAACAAAACTCAGAGCCAGAAAAAATTAGAATATGAACAAAAATCAAAGCCAGAAAAAATAGAATAAGTTATGTTTAATGGTTCTGACCTTCCTGGTAACCAAAGCAAAAGATAAGAGATGACCAATCACATAATTCTTTTCAGAACAGAGAATGTATACCAATATCCTAGAGATAAAAAGAGGAGATAGCAGTCTACCTCTTACTTACTTCCAGGACCAGATGAGATTGCATCTGGGAAAAGAACTTAAATAAACGTAAGGTAAACATATGCAGGGAGATGTTACTGTTAGAATTCTTTTACAGGATAAAAGAGAAAACTTTTCATTGTAACATCTTTGTTTTTCCTGGAAGGGTGCTAAGTAAATTCACCGTTGTAGGCAAAGAAACTTTCAAATAGGTTAACATTTTGAAGTTGAAATCTATCAACTCAGCCCACAAAAATTTCAACCAGTCTGTACAAATTCTACCAATCTCCCTTCCTGACCCTTCCTATAGGAAAGTGACTGGCCAGTGCCAGGCCCACAGTGACATTAGACAAGATGTCCTGGGTCTCCCTGCTCCCCTCCTTTTCCTCAGCCCTCAAGCCTCTTGAATAGAACCTGAAGCTGCCAACACCTTTTCCTTCTGCTCTTCCCTCAGAACCCCATCGACCCAAATCAGTAGCCCCAGGACCAGGTAGGTCCATTCTTATGCACACGTCTTGTGAACACACAGACTGGAGCCAAGAAACTGCTACTTAACAGCAGAGAACAATGGCTACCCAGGCTCCTCACCTTCCTGCCACTCTCCCTCTCATCCTTTCCTGCTCCACATCTTAGTCTTTCCCTCTGTGCTGCCCTCTCACCGCCATCACCATTTACTTAGAAGAAGTCCTATTGACTCAAAATCACAGAGACAGATGGTTCAGTCTGACAGAGAACTGAAACAGGAGGTGACAGAAACAGACTAGTCACTTTTGTCTTTGTGACAGTTACCATGTGTCTATATCTCTCTCCCACACACTGACAAACCAAATAAATATGTGTGTACTTCAGAGACAGTTTAATGGGAAACATGAATAAAACGTACCAGCTACATTGACGAGTAGATTGTCTTTTATCTAGATGGAAAAAAAAACCTCATTAATACAGAAACATGGTAGGACCCTGAAAGAGCTCAGAGACGTTAATTTCATGGCTGTTTAAGCAATGAACCTCCAGGTTCCCTCAGTGGCCCGTCTGACCTCTTCCGACACTGAACAGCAACCCATGGAGAACAGCTCCAGCCAGAGAGAAAAATATATGAATATTTCCACCAAAGGTGTTCCCACCTATGACTCTGATGCTGTTGGAATTTCTCCATACAATGTGGAAAATGAAGGAACAGAAAGCATTCCCCACCATCCACTGTTTCTGGCATTAACAGATGACACCACCCCTTTTCCGGGTACCCAGTTAGGTATCAAAGAGACACCATTATTCAGAGAAGAGCTTGCTGCAGGATTTCTATTTTAGAACTCATGCCAGTAAATATAACTCTGTTTCCCCTGACTTGAGTCTGGGGCGTGCTCGAGCTACATGCACAGGGCTGTTTGGAGCATATCTTAAATGTGGTCTTTGAAACGCTCAGTGTGGTACATGTGGTCGCTGTTTCTTTCTTTTCTCTCCTACAGTAGAATTAGAAACTGTTCTTTAGTGGCTTGGGTACTAGTGAATTCCAGCCCACTTTCACCCCCACCTCAGCTGATCTCGTAACTGATAACTTCGGAAGAATGTCTTCCCCTCACTGTCTCCTCTCTCTGGAAGTCTGGGTCCTCCAGTGTTCTCACTTCCCAAGAGCTGGCCTTGGCTTCACTTTCTTTTTGTTGACTCCTGGCAGTCCAGTCATGATTCTCTGACCAGTTCCCTGAGGCTGAATGCTTGTGAAGACTCATTCAAGATCATCCCCAGTAGTCCACCATGATTGACTAATACGTTTGCCAGGTTTTGCAGTTTGGTTCTGCCCTGGAGTGTCCCTACTGAGCCATCTTGTTTTTCTCCTCCTCTCTTTCTCTCACCTGTCTCCAAATCGTGTCAGTTTTACACTAAAACCCTTTCCCCTCTTCAATCCTTTCGCCACTGCCTTAGGCTAAGTCCCCATTATTGTCTACTTTAATTATTTCAATAGCCTACTACCTTTCTCTGTCATCTGCTCTGTTTTCTAATCTATCCTCAACCTTACCAACATAGTTATCATTCTTCTTTTCTTATATAAGTCAGGGTTTCTCAACATCAACACTATTGACATTTGGGGTCAGATCATTCTCTGTTGTAGGTGACTGTCCTTTGCAGTGTAGGACAGCAGCATCTCTGGCCTCTACACATAATCCTAGTTGTGACAAACGAAAATGTCTCCAGGTATTGCCAAATGTCCCCAGTTGAGAACCACTGCTTCAGAACATCCTCACTATATCACTCAAGTGTTATTAAGTAGGATTTTAAATTTTGTACTGAGTATTTGTTCATTTCTGTTATGATTTCTTTTTTTTTAAATCCTCACCAAAGGATATGCTTATTGATTTTAGAGAGAGGTGGGGAGAAAGGGAGAGAGAGAGAGAGAAAGAAGGCCTTTCTGCCTCTTTACTTGTCTTCTTTTAGATCTCTTGAGATTTCTGTATTTCTCCCTTTCTTTCTATTAATTTAGAAATTACATGTTCTATTTCTACTATTTTAGTGGTTAACCTGAAACTTTTGTCAAGCATATTGGACCTACAGTCTAAAGTAAATGTTGGTACTCTCTTCCCAAATAATACAGAGACTTTAGAACATTTTAATTTGTCTTAACATGTTATTGCCATCCAGCATTTTAGACAGTTTCACCTTATTTTTATACCCCTAAATCTTATTATTACCATTATTACTGTTCTTGAGTAATTAATGCATTTTTTCAGCTTTGCCTAGATGCTTACCAACTTCTTTAATTACCATTTCTTCTTGCCTTTGAATCTTTCCCTTTGAGTTCAGTTTCTTTTTTTTCTAAAGTACATACTCTAGAAATCTTCTTCACAGGGTTCTTGAATGGTACATTCTCTTGTTCAATGCTTAAAAATATTTTTATTTACGCCCGGGACCCGTGAGGCCCAGGCCCCGCAGGTAGGAGAAGTGAGCGCCCCTCGGGACCCAGAGACTGCGCACCCGTGGACCCGGAAAAGCCAGGCACTCCCCGGGACCTGTGAGGCCCAGGCCCCGCAGGTAGGAGA
>JAPYXV010000771.1:0-14814 GCA_028533065.1 Trachops cirrhosus | reverse complement strand
ATGATCTCGCCATTAACAGGAACCTAAACTACAAAACAAAGAAACAACTGAAATATAACAAAAGACACTGAAATAGAGGACAGGTATTCAGTGACCAGAGGGGAGAGGGGAGGGAATTCCAGGGGAGAAGGGAATGGTTTACAGGAACAAATATAGAGGACACATGGACTAAACTAGGGGTGTTGGAAAGGGGAGGGAGGAGGGGAGGAATGGGTGGGTGGGTTGGAATGGGAATAAAGGATAGAAACTGTAATGAATAAACTAAAATAAAAAATTGAAAAAAAATAAATGCAGGCTGTCATTTGCTATAGCTTGGATATATGACTTAATCTCTCTGGGCCTCACTCAGACCTCTAGCATTAAAATAAGGACAGCTGTGGCACATAGCTAATGCCTAGTAAACACGATATCACCCCTTTCAGGCTCAAGTACCAAAGTCATCCTCCTAGCTCAGAAGGGCCGCTAGACTTAGCATTTTCTCCTCCATTTCCATTTCTGCATTTTACTCCCTTTAGGAAAAAATGACTTTGTTCATTCTCTACTAACTAATGGGCTATAAGTTAAGTTTCCCCAGTGGCCAGATGCTACCCCTGAATTATAAGTAGAAAGATCGTGATGAAGTAAAGAGCCAGGAGGTCAGGAGTAATTAATGAGACAAAACCTGAAACCAAACTCTGTATTTTTGTTGGATTTCAATAGCAAGTGAGCAGAGGCCTGAGTTGGAGGCCTCTTCCCCTATCTGGCCCTCCTCACTCAGCTGTTCTCTGTCATACCTCTCACAATATTGGATCTGTTAAATGCTTTATATCCTGTTGGCCAATGCAGGGATAGTTCAGAACAAGATTGGGTCATTATTAATCCAGGAAGTGCCAAACACACGGCTGTCATGTTTCAATTATCCTTTCTCTTGATTTAATGGAATTTGCCACACTAATACAAAGCCATATTTTATGGTTTTCCCTGAACTTGTAACAACTTGTCCAGCTTCCTCTTGCTAATTAAAGGGGGAGGGGATGCAGCAGATCATTGAAAAGCCAGTTTCCAGGGAGGTTGTTGATATATCTCTGTTTCTTATGGTTCCTGACTGCCCTCTCCATGGGATGAACATTAATGAAGTCGGCAGCTGGTGGTGACTTGGCCAGTAAAGCCCTGCTTGGTGACAGCCTGAATGCCTATGCCTGCTGGCAGCTCACCACCTCCTCATAGCTGGGTGGCTGGGTGATGTGGTTCCACAGGCTGTCCTCCCACACCTGCCTCAGGACCACTGCCTGTGTCCTAATGTATGTGACAGATTCACTTGCAAAGGTTTCCAAAAGAATAACGGATTAGAAGGTGAGCTGTTAGGACTCCCTGGTAGCCTCTGCCCAGCCCATCCAGCAGCCCCTCCCTGCCCTTGCCTCAGCTTCTCCTGAGCAGAAAGACAGAAATGGGGAGGAGGTGGGAGAGAAGGAAATGGGGAAAGATCCAAAAGAGCCATAAAGAAAGACCTGCCCTTGTAGGAAGTCCTGCAATTGGACCTAAGTAGCCTGCTTCCAGAAGGCCCATGCTTGTTCGTCATCTGGCTGAGGAACCTTTAGGGGGCCAGGAAGGGAGAAGGACACCTGTGCTCACTGTGAACATCAACCTCCACACCTGTCTCCATCTGTCCAGCTAACTACCTGCTACAGCAGTTACTATAGCTGCCTACCCACTGTCCTTTAAAAATAAGGAGACGTGGACAGGTGGGTGCATTAGCATTCTGGGTTCAGCTTGCCTCATCTCACAGGGGTGGGTGAGTGCCCAGGGACTGTGGATACAGGAAGTCCTGAGACTGGGAGCTATGGCACCACAGTGAAAGACAAAGCCAACCCAACATTGTGGAGAAGGGGATACTCCTCCAGGAGACCCAAGTCTGCTCTCTAGTAATAAGACCTTTCCCAACATTTCACTCTGAGCCCACTTCTAGGGTAATGTCCATGCAAGGGGCAGGGAAGCAGAGGCACTTGAGGTGGGTGGGTCCCTACCCCCACCCACCATTAGGCTCAGCCCAACCCTCTTATTAGGGCCATGGTCCCCTCCAGTGCTACTTGTCTAGTAACCACTCACTCCTTTCCAGTGAGCCACTCAGATTCTCTGGCCCATAAGTTTACAAATAGAAACGCGTGGCAGCTGGTTGCTTTGAAAGGCAGACCCTTCAGTAAGGGCATTTTGCCGTAACAAAGGGATGCTGCCTGGTACAATCTGAATAGTGGGGGTTGCTAGAATAAAGACTTAGTGCACCTTGGTGCCAGGTAGGGGGCATCCAGGCTGTCCCTCCACCAACAGCATGCTAGGCACTGGGGCACCTCCTCAGGCCAACAATCCATTCCTCTGGACATCACCTCTCCCACACCAACTTTCCCACTACAGGCAATCTCTCACTATCCACCCCCCAACACCCAGGCTTTAAAAAGTTCTCTGGGAACGGGTGCTAAATGCACAAGACACCCCTGGGGCATCTAGTTCAAATGAACAGATAATATGTCAGGCCCTGCAAGTCAGCCGGTACTCCAAATGGATGGTGGCTGTGCTCATGGAATACTTGAAAGATATAATTGCCCCAGGTGTGGTAGGTGCCAGAACTAGCATAAACAGTGAGAGAAAAAGTGGGTGGGGATTCATGAGCTCTGTGTTGGAATAAGAGGTGGACTTTTCTGAAGCTCCAGGAAAGGTGGAGAGAAATTCATGGCTGAATAAAGGGAAATACCACACCTAATTTCCTTGGAAGTAAGAGAACAAAAGGACAAAGTTCCAGAGTGCTTGGGTCCACTAAGGTGAGGGAGGAAGCCAGCTGGAAGGTGAACAAAGCCCACCCATCCCACTCATAGCATCAAGACAACTGCTCTTTCTTTCTCCAAGTCCTTGGCTTAGTTTGGCCCAAGACTGAACATAGCTTTTGGCCACCCATTTTCAAAAGTTCACATTTCACCCCAGGAAGTAAGGCTGCCTGTCCACCCTACTTTTCTCCTCACAACCTAAAAATACAGGAATTGTCTCATCTCCTTTTACAAGCCTCACCTTGGCCACAAATTTTATCCAGGCCCCAGAAGTTGCTCTCCAGAGTCCAGAGAAGCTGGGGTCTGGGGAACCTGGAAGTTCCCTCCCATCTGAAGGATCCTGCAGGTCTTCTGAAGCTAGGCTGAGGGGCAGTTGCCTTGCAAATGGCCATATGCTAGTAACCTAGAAGAAGCAAGGTTCAAAAGCAGTGCTTGCTGGAGCAATTCCTGGAGCATACAGTAAAAGAGAGGCCAGTACTAGCTACAGACTGTCCATATGTCTAAGACAGAGTCTACTCCCTTATAATTGACAAAAAAGGGGTTTTGCATAAAGGAAGGATGAGGTGGAGAAACACACCCCAGCCCAGTTCCTGGAACCTGGGCCAACTGGGTCCCTGTCTATTTCACTGACATCTCAATAGTTTCATGCATCCTACAGTCCATTGGTCATAATGCATTTCCTTCATCCATATAAGACCAGAACAGGACCAGTGTCCATGGTGAGGGCCCCACTGACACTAAGCAAGTGGACCACACATATTTGGGGACTGGCTGCCTATTCTGATCCCCCAGGCCTTGCTCCTCCCTCCTCAAAACATGACACCACCAGGTCTTATCATCACTGAGTTCTGTTGATTAAAGAATTTCTCAAATTTGTCCACTTCCAGACCTTAGCTTAAGCCACACATTCCACATTTATGTCTCCAGCAGCTTTGTGGTTTTTCTGTATCCTATCTAGCCACCCAGAAGACCCATCTTGTTCCCTTTTGTAGAAATTCCTGCAGTGGATCCATGCAGCCTTTAGCCAGATGGAAAAGGTCCCTCATAATCTGACCTCTGCCACCTTTCCTCTTGCACCTTGGATCCAGCCTACTTGCTGTTACCCAAACACAAGTCCTTACTTGCTTCTTTGTGTTTACTGAAGCTCTTTCCCAGCTTCACAATACCCTAGATCCCTTTCTACACCTGGCTGTCACCGTTTTTGATTCAGTTAAGATTATCACCTCCTAGAATAGGGGTGTCAAACTCATTTTCACCGGGGGCCACATCAGCCTCAAAGTTGCCTTCAAAGGGCCGAATGTAACTTTAGGACTGTGTAAATGTAACTACTCCTTAACAGTTAAGCAAGAGCGCAGCACTGCCGCTGGGTAGAAACAAGGTGCTGGGCCACATTAAACAAGGTGGAGGGCAGGATTCAGCCCTCAGGCCTTGTGTTTGCCACCTGTGTCCTAGAAGAATTCTATGGCTACTTGCCATTCATCCTTAGCTGAGTTCACCCCTCAGATATACTCATCTGCTCTCTTACCAGACTGTGAGCTTCTAGAGGCGAGGCCTATTGACTTTTCAATAAGGCTTTATTGGCTAATGATTAAAAGTGATTTCAAAAATGATTTAAAAGTCAGATGTGGGTTTAATTCTCAGCTCTCCCATCTGGCAAGATCACTTAATTTCTCTGAATCACAGTTACCTTATTTGAATGGATAATAATTATATCTTAAGGCTGTTAAGGTCAAATTAATTAATATGTTTAAAGGATTAGCACAATGCCCAACACTATCTGAAATGGATTCTTCTCTTTATTATTTGTATTTTCTCTGTTTCCAGGACATGTGACACATTCTAAACACTTACTAATAATTGCTGAGTAAACACATGCATGAAAGGATGAATAAGACATAGTTCTGAGTCTCTTCACCACCCCTGGCTGTTCTACCCAGATAAGCTTTGATTTGCTTGGTAGCTGTTTCCAAGTGGGTCACAAAGAACGAATGACAGATTCACCTAGACCATCGTGTATAGTGTAATAGCCGAGAGTCAAATCCTGATTCAGGAATTGGTGAGAAGGCAGGAAACAGAAACACAGATGAAGCTGAGGGTGGTTGTATCTCTGGGTCATCTTGATGCTTAGGGGAGAAGACAAAGAGTCATGGGGATGAAAAACAAAACCATATGTATGTAAAAAGACCTTACCCAAATCTCCTCTTTGTTGGGGACACATGTGCTGCCCTCTGTATAGTCTGGGAGACACTTTCTATATATGAGACTGTGGGGTTGTGCTAGCCATGGCTCTTTCAAACCCCATCAAGTAAGGTTGGCCAGAAGGCCCCTGGCCAGAAGAATGTGCATTGCTTTAGAGAGGGGAAGGAATTTCAGGGGAGAAGGGAAGGGTTTACAGGAACAAATATAGAGGACACATGGACAAAACTAGGGGTGTTGGAAATGAGAGGGATGGGTGGGTGGGCTGGAATGGGAATAAAAGATAGAAACTGTACAGAATAAACTAAAATAAAAAAAATTAAAATTAAAAAAATTAAAAACAAAAGAAATGGATTCTAATTCCCTCCTTATCTCCTTTGGGGGTGGCTTCCTGTCCTGTGACTGCCTCTTGACCTTTTATCTTTCTGAAGTAGAACACATGACCCCTTCATCCGGAAACCCTTAAAACAAGTCTCAGGCTCAGGGAGGAGAGGTCCTGCTTCGCTGATCTGTTGCCGTCAGTGCTCCCTGTCATGTGAATAATAAAGACTATGTCTGCTCCATCCAGTCCTCCTTGTCATTTTTTCAGCTTATCTGAATAAATAATTGTGATCCCTGGGATTAATCTCTTGCATTACAGAGACTCTGTCAGAGCTTTTGCCTTTATTGGGGCAGAGGACGCCTACAAGGTACTCTGGGGAGGCCCAGAATAGGCTCCACTTCCAGTGTGGCTCTCCAGTGGCAGAAGGACCTAACAGGACTGCTGTTGTCAACAGCACCACATGCTCCCTCTGACACAGAGCGAGAGAAGAAAGGCCTAGCTAGTGGGCTGGCAGGAAGGAAAGGAGAGAGAGGAGAGCATGAAGCCCAACAGGGGCAGCCCTGATGCAGATCTAGAACACAAAGAGAGAAGCCTCCATCAAATCCTTCAGAACTTCAAAGTCTGCTGAGATGCTGGCCTGCAGAAACCAACCCTCTCCTGTCATCCCTTAGCCCAGGGCCTGCTCCTACTCTTACTCCTAAGCTGTGGCCACTGGGAGCCCTTTGCTCCACCCACCCTCACCAGAGACCACACACCAGGGGCTGTACAGCTTGCTTCCTACCTAGCTTGTTTGCAATTTTAATTTCTCATCTTTTAAATAGCTAAGATTTATGGCACATTTGACAAATATTTAATTTTCCAAATGTCTGTTATTCAAAAGCATGGAAATCTCCAACTTAACACTTCTACATTAATATCCTTCTAGAGCTGAGGCCAAATACAGACCCTCCAGAGGCAAGGAAATCAGGTAGAGGAAGCTGAAACACTCAGCAGAGAGGACCAGGACCAACCTCAGAAAAACCCCCATGAAGCTCGAACCATCCCCATTGTTTCTGCACCAAATCAAACATCTGAAGTTTTTTATATTACTATTTTATTGTTATTAACATCACTGAACACACTATGTGCCAGGCACTGTGCTAAGCAATTTTAAAATCTAGGATCTTATTTATTTCTCACAACCCTATGGGGTAGCCACTATAATCATTCTGATTTTGAGACCAGGAAATTGAGGCACAGAGTAAGATCACCCAGCTAGTAAATGGAGGAACTGAAATTAGAACCGCAGTTTTACTTTTACCCACTACCAAACTTCCTCCTTGTTTGCATGATGGAAATATTATCTTTCTTTCTAGTGCTATATTCAATTTAATTCCACATCTCATTAGGTAGGTCCTTGAACAAATTCAATGTGTACATATGTGTAGGGTCTTTGCTATACATGGAGCCCTACTCTGGGAAGAGCATAACAGGTGTGAAGCCAGGTCCCTTATCTGCTAAAATCTGAAAGTCTATTTGGAAATCTGCAAATATATGCAAACAATGTGGCACTAATACCAGGCAGAACAGTAAGACCACCTAGCTAGTGGCTCAACTCCACTGAGATGAAAAAAATAAAATTCTTTAGGACAAACAAGAGAGATCCTCTCAGGCCCTATTCTAAGCCTACTGCTGAAAGAGTTTATTCATACTAAATGCATAATAGGGAGGCAGGTAGGCTGACAAAGTAAGAAGAGGCAATAGATAAAGTGGGAAAGAGGAGAAAATCATAAAAAGTGAAGAACCCAGGAATGTCACCAGTCTTGGACCACTTGGTGTGGAAAGGAAATAGACATCCTGCTAGCTTCTGGAGTATCCATTCATTAGCACATTTTTAACAGTGACCCTGAGTAATAAAAATGATTAAATTGTGTTCTGAGTATACTGTTTAAGAACATATGCACATTAGTCATACTTTTCTTATGTCCATTTACATGGAAATACTTAATGAACATAGTGAAAATATGTATACATTTTTAAAGTTTTGGTGCCTGAGGAGCCGGTTCTGTAACTAACATCACTATTAAGCACCACAGTCAGTCAGATGGGGAGCTCCTGTTAGACAAGAAGACTCTGCCTGGCCCTCTCTGTCCAGAACCTAGCACAAAAGTCTCCCATCGAAGGTGACTGTCATGGGGACTGGTGCCCACATGCCTTATCCATGCATAGCAGCAGGCAGGGGGAGCTCTGGAGTCTGCACCACCCTCCCACAGCAGCCCTGGGGAGCCCAGAGCCTCAAATCTCCAGATCCCTGGAGGCCAAGCTTAGAGCAGAATTGCCACCACCCACCCTAAGAGGACCTCTGTTGTCACCTGGAGTCAGCACTCCCAGACTTCTCTAGTTGTCTGGTGATAACAGAGAAGGTTCCTCCATCTCCCTTTGCCAGATCGTGAATGGCTCTAGTCAGCTGCTGCCTGGAAAGGTAACAGCAAGAGTAACCAGCAGAAAAGTAAGGGTGCATCACCATCACCAAACCAAACACTCACAAACAGGGTCCAGAGCAAGAGAGTAAGACACAAAGGAAAGACCAACCTATGAACCCCATACCATGTCTGGAATGTGAAAACAGCCCACTTAAATGTCCCATGAGCCCATCTCCCTCCCACATCAGCTAGACACATTTAACTGTTACTTGTATACAATCTACGCACTTGTTAGTTTTCTCATTTTTGTCATGAATCAAAAACGCACATAAGGTTTTTAACTTACTTCACATGTGGGAAAAGAACTAACATTTATAGAGCATTTATTATGATATGGATAATTCATGTAGACTATTCTCATTTAATCTCATAACAGCCCTCTAATGGAAATATCATTTCCATTTTACACATAAAAAACTGAGGCTCAGAGAAGTTGAGTAACTTGTACAGACTTGCACAGAAAGTATCTCAAAGCAGAGATTTGGTTTCAGATCCATCTCATTCTGACTTTGAGTACCACCAATGATGCTCAAAGCATGATGTTTATTATAAGCAAAAGAGCAGAGGGAATCCTCTCACATGGCAAATCTGGGGACCAAGAATACGTCTCTTTTTTGGTCTAAGCCTGGCTGGCATTTTAGGAGCCGACTTACATTATGAATGACTCAGGGCACACATGAGATGTAATATTGTCTTGATTTAGTGAAGCCCTTGATAGGCTGACTAATGAAATTTTAGTTGTAAAATTAATTTGGGGCTTGGTACTCCCATCACCCCACCAGCAAAGAGTCTGGGAAACTACAAACAGGGGTCTGGGGAGGAAGCTGGCAATGGCAGGAGCACAGCACCAGAGGCAGGTGATTCCAACAGCAGATGTATTGCTTTCTTTCCCTCGATGGGCAGAACTAGATGCTGCAGCCAGAAGACTACAGGCAGATGCCATGTTGAATTAGAGAGCACTGGGCAGGGAGAGGGTTCCTTCTCTGGTGCTCAGAAGATGTTTGCCACTGGGAGAGGCCAGGGATGGAAATGGCCTCTAAGGGCTCCTTCCAGTCCCTGAAGTTTCTGTGGTCATAATACGTGGCCCAGAAACCACTGATAGAGCCACAGAGATAAACAGTCTGGCCCAAGTCCCCGAATTCTGCCATCAAGCAGCTCTAAAGTAATCAGGATAATTTAAGCCTCGGTCAGACCAACTCTGCAGCAGCAGTGGGAGGTTGGTTCCTTCTGTGGTAGGAGGTGGCCTGGATGGGGTCAGCTCAAGGGGGATGTCAGGTCATACCAGGAAATGAATGTCCCAGGAGGCTGGGGACCTAGGGAAGGGTGGCAAGATGGAGTGGAAAAGAGAGTGACTAATGAGGAAGAATCAGAGGCCACAACATGAGCTAAACTGACATGGGGTGGAATGTGACTGCCATTCACAATTAATGAAGGAGAGGAAATGAATTACTATAATATAAACCTATGGAGCACAGCAGAGGAAAAAGTGTCCTCTTGTGTGTATAGGCAGCAGGTGAAAAGAGGGTCAAGCCAACTCCAAAGCCAGATGTTATCCAGGATGTTGAAGAAGTTAGGAGAAATGTAGGTGCTTAGAGAGATTGGGTGGGCAAAAAGGAAACCAGGCAGATCCAAAAGAAAACAGTGCCAATGAAATCTTGATCTCTAGCTTTGTGTGGAGTTGGCAGGAGGTAAATGAAAGTGACTGGGTTGCGGGGTGAAGGGTGGGCAGGGGCTGCCTCCTGGATGCTCTCTGCATTATCACTGTGAAGTGACTTGATCTGACCTGCATTTTAAAAGGTTTATTCTGGCCGTGGTGTGAAGACTAGACTGTGGGGAGGGCAAGAGAGGAGAAAAGAAACAGAGAGTTGAAGAGAGGATGGCAGTTCAGACCACAGTGATGGTAGCTAGAATAAAGTGAAAAGTGGTTAGATTCAGGGTATATTTTGATGGTAAAACAAACTGGATTACTGAAAGACTGAATATGACGTGTGAGACTAAAAAGAAGGATGAATGAATTAATGAATGCTCAGTCTGAATGAATGAATACTCAGCCCAACTGCATTATTATGTGAACCCAGTGGAATGGTATTTTCTTCTTCTACACCTGCCCCTGCTCTACAATATCTTCTCATCCATTTAAAAATTCACCTAGATCCACCCCTTCCCAGTATCTGATAATTTAGTTCCATCCAAGTTAAACAGTCAAGTTAATATGAAGCCTACCCCACCTGAAAATATATTTCTATTTATAAATAAATTAATTTATAAATAATCCACTAGAAGAATGACCTGTACACAAGTGGGAAGTACTTGCATAAGCATTGTTGTTGCCTAAATCGTCAAATTCAATTTCTGTTTCTCTGAGACTAAGGTCCCAGCCTACTCAAGATTTTCTGTGGGCAGGGGCATTGATACTGAGGATGGTGACAAGAAGCCCCAAGGCCTCTCCTGACAGAACATTCAGGGGCAGAGATAAAGAGCTTGCAGACTTTTTGCCACTCACAGCTTTCCCAAGAGGCCAAAAGGGCAACAAGCAGAGACCAGACCTTCCCTCTGCCCCTCTTCTCATCTCACCACCTTGGTGTGAGATGCTTTTCAGTTCTACGTTTGTCACATAAGAAGCTGCCCAGAAGTGGGTGGATCAGGAAAGGCAGGCTGACTGAGTGAGGATGCTGGCTGCAAGTGTCTGGTAGCAGCCTCAGCCCCAACACGAACTCTACTGAGGAATCATAAGAAAGTCTGTGAGGGCAGGCTGGGCAGATTGAGTATATAAGCACAGCTGTTGATGGGAGAGACCTGGTTCTTCTTGCTGACACATGTAAAGAATTACATATCAGCAAATCTAGTAGTATGTAATCAGTTTATTAGTGGCCTGTTCCCATGGAAGAGAACAGGACTGGGTAGAGTAGGAGGTGAAAGGCAAAGTTTCAGGGCAAAGCAGGGTGAGAAAAGTAAGAGCGGCTGAAGACCAGGGTGGCAAGCCCCTGGGCAGCCTGAGGCTGGGGGGCCAGAGGCCCTGTGGCCCGAGAGCCAAGAGCACCCCGAGTTCCCGACAGAGAGAGAGAGAGCGAGTCCTTTGTTCTCAGGACTTATGTAGTTGGTGCGATGGGAGGGGAAAAAGTTACATATTGATTAATGGGTAAATGCGGTGCCAGCTTTCCTGGGGGAATGTGATTATGCAAACTTAGGTATGTGTGGGGGTCTGTTAGCCCAAATCCTCATCTTGCTCCAGACTCCATTTGTTCATCTTGCTGTAAAACAAATATGTGACAGGAGGCAGTTAATTAAAATTGGGGCACTTTCCAAAGTTATTTATGGGCTCTTTCTGTAAGCATCAGGGACTCCCTCATAAAACAGATAGTGACCAGAGGTAGGCAATTAACCAAAGTTGTTTTATGGGCTCTTGCTTTGGGCACCAGGGACCCTCTCCCACATTCAGGCCTTGGGATGAAAGCACAGTTTCGAGGCTTTCTTTCCCAGATAGTGGAAATGCTACATAGAATTTCAAGGACTTCCCTTGTCTTGCTAACATACTGTTTCTTGTGATGTTGGAACACTTGGCAATATTATCAGACCTGGCTCAGGACTGCTGAGTTAGCATGTGAGACTTCTCTCTTTCCTCCTCCCTTCCTTGGTTTACTATTTATTCTACCTAATTGGTAAAAGGCTTTTCCTGGCAACCAGGGTGCTAAATGATGGCCAGTAACAGTATTGCAGTCCCAGAATTCTTCCTATGCTGTCTCCTGCCTCAATTTCACCTTTGAAATCTAAGACTCTGTTCTTCCACTGACCAAAATACCCTATATGCCATATTACTTCATTATGTTTGGTATTCACTTTAATATGAATTCTCCTTGCCCTTGTATTAGATGTTGAATACATCCCATTAATCAGATTATGTCAATTTGATTGTTATCTCAGCTGTTAGAACTTCGAAGGTATGACTAAAATAATTTTTTATCCCCCCACAGGTTTTGTGAGCTGGCCGTGTGACATTCATAGCCCGGACACTGACTTCTGGAAAGTGCAGCCTCTGAGAGATCATGGACATCTCCTGGCAAAAGTAAGCATTATTATTATTTTTTGCACTGTCAGACTTTTTGGTCTATTTCTGCAGGGCTTGGCATAATTTAGTAGTCCCAGGAGTTATTTTCTTCCCTTGTACACTTACATTGGCATGGAAAACTATTTCTGAGACCAGCTGCTTGGACTTAGAGAGTCAGGAATGTTCTTTATTGGCTCCTGGCTATTTACATTTTGAGGACTCAGTTAGCTCCTGCATCTGGCAACGGGCTCCATTGTCCAGCTCTGGAGTCTGGCTGTGGGGTCCCGATTACAGATGTGGGTTCTGTCTCCTGGGTCTGTGGCCTGGGGTTGAATTCTACTTTCCTGAATTTAATTTATTATTCTGAGCTTGTGATATGGATGCAAAAGTTGTGAATTTTCAGCTGTCTCCCCCTAATGTGCAGATTTATCACTACATTTCCCCAGATGTTTTTAATGTATTATCTTTATTATCAATCAGTTCAAATTATTTTAACTCCAATTGTGATTCATTTTGAGGGATATTTAGAAGTGTATTTCATAACTTTTAAATGTAAGAACTTTCTAGTCACCTTTTACAACTGATTTATAGATTAGCTACAATGAGAGCAAGAAACATACTTCATGCAATTTCAATCCTTTGAATTTTTTTTGAAACTTGCTTCATTACAATATGGTCAATGTAAAAAATGTTCCAAGCATGCATCTCTGCTGCTATCATATGTTCATTTTGGGAATAACACCTTAGGGCTGGTCAGCAGGAAAAGTTGTGTATAGTCTGTGGGTTATCTGTAAATGTTGAATCCAATTTGCTGCTCATGGTGTTTCTTACATCCTTACTGCATTTTGTGAGGTGGTCTCTTATTTTGAAAGAAGAATGCTGTATTCCTGATGAGAGAGGTTTGTTAAATCTATCATGATTATAAATCATTTTTTATGTCTCTGTTTTATATAATTTAAGTTTATGATATTAAGTACATGGTGAATTTGGATCTTCTGGGTAAATTAAACTTTTTAATCTGAAGTGCTCATCATCTCTAGTCATGTTTTTTACCTCGAAGGCTACTGCATATTATTATGTAATTTTCATGTGATTTATGTTTCTGATTAAAGCTATGTCTGCAGCATCCTATGTATCTTTTCCTTTTCTTTCAGTTTCGATCTTCTTTCACCCTATGTTTTAGGTAATTCATATTTTCTCCCAGTTTGTGTATTTTATTTGTATTGTCTGAACAAGTTCTTTTTCAGAGTTGTCTTTAATTTTATGAAGTATATGTTATTAATGTATTCTTCATTAAACTGCATGTCCCCAAGTACACTTGATTCCTGGCTATTTTTGTTTAAATGGACCACTAAAAATCAAATCTACAGATGAAAGTCAGGGTCTACCTAATGTCAGAGGCAGGAGTGGGCAGAAGGTGAGAGGGGCCCAGGCCACAGAAGTGGGTGGGGCTGGGTGGGAGGCAGATTTAGGCTGGGGAGTGTGAGGGGTGGGCAGTTCTGGTGGAAAGACGAACTGCTACACGGACTGGAGGTTAGGCGCTGCTGGTTGCCAGTCTCCATGGTCACGAGGTGATGCTCACGGCCAAATGTGATGTGAGCAATGGAGCCCAGAGGCAGGAGGTGAGCTGCATGGGGGCTATGAGGTGAGGAGGCATGGGGGAGCAGATACAGCCACCCTGTGGGGATCAGGAAAGGGGTGCCATTCTCTTTCTGGGGTACATGTCTCAGGTCCCAATTTAACTGTCTACCTCCTGTAGGATCACTTTTCTATATAAATCTAAATTTATTACATTTATAGGCAACTTTGGGAAACATATCATTGTGTGTTTTTTCTTAAATCCAAGAACAAGATGATATTTTTCATTTGTTAAAGTTTCTGTTATTGGGTAGCAATTTCCAATTTTCTTCACACAGATCCCAAATATTGTTATTTCCAGGATTTTTTTTAAACCTGTTTTGTTGCTAGCAAGTTTTGTTAAAAAATTATATCTTTAAGGTCGGGGAGATGGCGACGTGGTAGGAAGGAGCAGATTTTGCATCTCCCACACCCAGGGAGGGAACAATAATCACCAATCGGAGATCAAAAATTGCAGCGGACATTGAAAAACCCGAGGGTAAGGAGACTACATGGATCAGTGAGGGGACCAGGGGGGTTGCAGTTCCAGACCCGGCCGGCCCGTGGGGCTCCAGGGAGAGAGCTGGGTCATCCGCTCCCTCCCTGGCCAAACAAAGACTGAGCAGCACCCAGGGAGGCCAGTTTACCAGATGGCACAGAGAGAGGAGTTAGGACAAAGAGGCACCCACACAGGGTCTGTAAGCACCTACACAAAGCCCTGGTGAAGGTGCGCACCTCACCCCCTGCATCCAAAGGCACTGCCTCTACGCCTGCGCCTCCAAGCAGGAGAGAGAGCATGGTTTGGTGAAAATCCCAGAAACCACAGTGTTGAAAAATGAAAAGACACAGGTGCTTCCCAGGACCTAAGATACCCAAGTTGTGAATTGGGGGCAAGTGGGTGCTCTTTGGGATCCAGAAAGCGTGAACTCGGAAGAGGGGCGGGTACTCCGCGGGACATCTGAGCACACTGCTGTGAACTTCCAAGCTCCCACATAGTTGTACCCAGCCCCCACACACGGGTCCCTTCCAGGAGACATCAGACCAGCTGGGGAAGAAGGCACGCGCCTGCACTAAGAAGAGTACATCAGAGGCTGACTGAGTCCTGAAAGGGGAATGGAGAAAACCTGTCTCCAGTAACCCCTCAGTGGGTAGAAGCCAGCTGGAAAAACCGGTTTGGCCAGTCTGAAATCAATAATAGGTGTATGTGTTTGCGTGTGTGTGTGTGTGTGTGTGTGTGTGTGTGTTTTTTTTTTGCTGTTGGTTGGTTTTTTGTGTGTTTTCTTTTAATTATGTTTAAGTAAGCTTTTCTCTTTCAATTTGTATTATGTTGTGATCTAACGATTCTGTATGCTTCTCTTTCTCTCACCCTAGTGTTGA
>JAPYXV010000770.1:0-14815 GCA_028533065.1 Trachops cirrhosus | reverse complement strand
AGGAACAAATATAGAGGACACATGGACAAAACTACGGGGCTTGGAAATGGAAGGGAGGTGGGGAGGGATGGGTGGGTGGGATGGAATGGGAATAAAAGATTGAAACTGTACTGAATAATCTAAAAAGAAAATGGAAAGTATTTTTGAGGTGACTGAAGTTTAATTATGTAAGAATAAATACACAGTTTTTAATAAATAAATTCTGTTTTTTTGGTCCCCCCTTGTATCTTTTTCTGGGGTGGATGCAATTCAAACCACCACACTAGATGTTTGATAATATTAAGGAAATTGTTACTTTTTAAAAAAGGTGTTATAATGATAGTATGATTATGTTTAAAAAGTTTCTTTTTCCTTCAGAGAAACATATTGAAACATTTGTAGATGAAATTCTGTGATGTGTATATATGGTTTGCTATACAACAACATGGATCAATTATACAGTAAATACATGGCAGCAATAGATGAAGCAACATTGGCTCCGGGTTAATTGTTGAACCTGGGTAATGGATAGGTAGATGAGGGGCCATTAAATATTCTGTTTACAATTAACAAAAGTTTGAAGATTCTGATAATAAAGGTGTAACAAAAATATAAATAACAACAAAAATGAAAAATTTCCCACATAGCTGAATTGGCCCCGTCCTTACACCCCATGTAGGGTCCCCCCCGGCCCTCATTCTCTCGCTAGAGAAATCCTCTTTTATAGGCAGTCTGGCTTGAGCTTCCCTCATGAGTCCTGCAGGAACCTCTGGGGCCCAGACATCCAGGTGGGCTGCACACAGCCCCTCTGCCTCTGAAACTTCCTCCACTCCCCTCCCATATTGTACCTGCCCTTCAGTCCGCTTTCCCTGCACAGGAAAATGCCTGACTGCAGTCTTTGCCCTCTTGGGGGCAGCCACTGCTCAGGAAAGAAATACCCCAACCACAGTGCAGCAACAGGCTCTGAGCTCAGGTGGGGGTGGGGGCACTTCCCTGGGCCCCATCTTCTACAGCCAAGGGCAGGCCACGTGGCCTTTGAAGAGACAGTGGCTTGGGCTTCATCTGAAAAGAATTTGGCATGGTTCTATTTGTGGTCATTTCTTTCCCAACTCTCTAAGGTACTCTGGGCCAGGCCTCAGGTTCAGGGCATTAAGGCCCAATATTCTCCTGTTGGGGATGCTCTGTTCATTGGGGAAAGAGATCCACAAGCAGAGAGTGGCTTCTCCCTCCAGGAGAGAGGCAGCCTTACAGAATATTAAATAATATAGACAAGGCAGAATAGCATTTGGATGAATTGTAGGATCTTATGATCGTTTAAATTGCATAGATTAACACCTTTAAGAAAGAGAGATAAGATACTGTAAGAAAATAAGAAGTGTGAAAACAGACTTCTGGCCAGACAGAAGCATAGGTAGATACACTTTGCTTCCTTGCACAACCAAAAGGACAACAACAATTAAAAAATGTAACCAGAACTGGCAGAGAATCAAACTATGGAAATCTGACAACCAAGGAGTTAAAAGAAGAAATATTCATTCAGACTCGTAGGAGGGGTGGAGATGGGCAGCCAGGGCAGAGCGGACATGTGGCAAGGTGGTGGCTGAGGGACTGGGTGGGAGAGGCAGCGGCTGCCAACCAGGGGGTCCCACATTTGCATGTGGATAAACTGGGAGGAAGAACTGGGGAGCAAGACAGACTGCACAACCCAGTGTTCAAGCATAGGGAAATAAATCCTCAAAACCTTTGGCTGTAAAAACCTGCAGGGGTTATGGCAGAAACTCACAGCCTCACAGTAGAGTTTGTTGGGGAGACCCTCAGGATCCTAGAACGTACCCACCCATCCACCCAGGAATCAACACCAAAAGGGCCCAATTTGCTTGTGGGTAGCAAGGGAAGTGACTGAAAGCTGGCCATGAGCTGAGCAAGTGGCATTATTTCCTCTTGGACCCCTCCCCCACATACAGCACCACAATGCAGCAAATTGGATTGTTCTGCCCTGGAAAATACCGAAGGCTCTGTTCCTTACAATGTAACAGACATGCCAAGGCAAAAAAATAATAAATAAATAAAAAATGGCCCAAATGAAAGAACAGATTAAAACTCCAGAAATAGAGCTAAGCAATGAAGAGATAGCCAGCCTATCAGATGCAGAGTTCAAAAGACTGATAATCAGGATGCTCACAGAAATGGCTGAGTATGGCCACAAAATAGAGGAAAAAGTGAAGGCTGTGCAAAGTGAAGTAAAGAAACATATACAGGGAACGAACAGTGAAGGGAAGGAAACTGGGATTCAAATCAACAATTTGGAGAAGGAAGAAATAAACATTCAACCAGAACAGAATGAAGAAACAAGAATTCAACAAAATCAAGAGAGGCTTAGGAACCTCCAGTACAACTTTAAATGTTTCAACATCTGAATCATAGGGGTGCCAGAGGAGAAGAGGAAGAGCAAGAAATGGAACACTTATTTGAAAAAATAATAAAGGAGAACTTCCTCAGTCTGGCAAAGGAAATAGACTTCCAGGAAGTCCAGGAAGCTCAGAGAGTCTCAAAGAAGTTGGACCCAAGGAGGAACACACCAAGGCACATTATAATTACATTACCCAGGATTAAAGATAAGGAGAGAATCTTACAGGCAGCAAGAGAAGAGGAGACAGTTATCTACAGAGGAATTCCCATTAGACTGTCAGCTGATTTCTCAAAGAAACTTTGCAGGCAAGAAGGGGCTGGGAAGAAGTATTCCACATCATGAAAGGCAAGGACCTACATCCAAGATTATTCTATCCAGCAAAGCTATCATTTAGAATGGAAGGGCAGATAAAGTGCCTCCCAGACAACGTAAAGTGATTCAGACACTGGCCTGCATTGTCCTCAGCATTATGGAAGAGACGAGACAAATTCTACACAGACTACTGAGTCCTGTGGAGAAAAAGGAAAGGCATGGCCACTCTCTCAAGGGGAGAGTGCCCCAACCATTGCCTTGACAGGTTTTTATAGGGATCAGTTTGCACAGGAATACAGGTAAAGTTCATTAATCATTTTCAGGCAGTAAGGATCAAACAATAGATAGTATACAAAGAACTACAAGAGCCTATTCTGAGTCAGGGTCTGTTAGCTAAAGGACTACATAACTTTGGGAAACAAACTCATTTCCTGCTCGGACCTTTATCATTTAGTTGAGAGCATTCTTAGCAAAGCAGGTTTCATAGGATTTTACATAATCTTTCTCAGGCCTGATCACCTGGTGAACCAGCCCTTTCCAGCACAGGACTGCACTGCCCTCTGTCATTGTTTCAGGATTAAGTCAGGCAGGGGAAGTACAGCAGCCAAGAGATTAGGAGACTTCTCACAGACAGAATGAGGACTCAGGCTTTGTCAAAGCTGAGGGTCGAGGGTCCATTACCCACTTTTGCTGTAGCCCCCCAAGTCCTTCCTTGGGGGCTTCCCACGTGATCGTGCCTGTCTTAGGTCATTCCCCCCTTGGGGAATCTTACCCGTCATTGGCTAACCGACCAAGCATTGGGGGCCAGTTATGGATGAAGTGAAAGGAGCAGAAGTGGTGCTCCTGCTAGGGAGATAAGCTTTGTCTCCTTAGTGGCTTATGGTCCAAAGGTCACTCACTCAGCCTTAGCCATGGGAGGGTCACAGCTCCTGAAACCATGCTGGGCGGTTCCCAACATTACGGCAAGCAGGGGAAGTAAGGCAGCCAAGAGATTAGGAGACTTCTTGCAGACAAAATGAGGACTCAGGCTATGTCAAAGCCGAGGCACGAGGTCCATCACCCCCTTTATGTATAGCCCCCAAGTCCTTCCCTGAGGGCCCCTTTGCGATCGTACCTGTCTTAGGTCATCCCTCCTTTGAGGAATCTTACCTGTCATTGGCTAACCAGTCATCTGCCTGGGGCCAAGCAGGGTGAGGTAAAAGTGGGGCAGAGACGGTGCCCTACAAGGAAGATAAACTTTGTCTCCTTAGTGGCTTATGATCCCAAGGTCTTTTTACTCAGCCTTAGCCATAGGGGGTTACAGCTTCTGAAACCAGGCAGGGCAGTTCCCAACAGTAAAGCTAAAGGAGTTCATCATCACCATGCCCTTATTATATGAAATGTTAAAGGAACTTATCAAAGAAAAAGGTGATAAAAAATATGAACAGTAAAATGACAACAAACTCACAACTACCAACAACTGAACCTAACAAAAACAAAAACAAAGTAAACAAACACCTAGAAGAGGAACAGAATCACAGAAGTGGAATTCACATGGAGGGTTATCAGCAGGGGTTGGGGAGGTAAATGGGGGTACAGGTACAGGGAATAAGCATAAATGGTAGGTAGAAAATAGGGGGATATTAGGAATAGTATAGGGAATGGAAAAGCCAAAGAACTTATGTGTGTGACCCATGGACATGAACAAAGGGGGTTGGGGAATGCTGGTGGGAGGAGGGTGCAGGGCAGAGGGGAATAAAGGGGAGAAAAAATGGGACAACTGTAACAGCATAATCAAATATATTTAAAAAAAGAAGCAAAAAAGAAGGCTTAGATGAAATGGCCCTTGACCTTTTCTGAGTCATCTCACAGACCCCCATCCTGTTGGTTTTCCTCAAGAGCTCTCCTCAGAGGCTCACCCCTGGGACCTCCTGGAGGCAGGCATCTCTCCCAGGAACCCTCCCCCATACCTATGATCCCACTGGAGGGGAGGAGGAAGGAAACTAAGGAAGAAAGATGGCTTCTTAGAGTCTGCTAAGGACAAGGGTCTTGTTCTCAAGGCCTCCCAGCCCAGGCTGGGAGGACTGTGTCCTAGCTTCCTTCATACAAAGCTACAGAGAGGTTGGCTGTAGGTCAGCCATAGATGTGCTTTAGCTTATTAGTTAGGCATGGTAAATTCTTTCCACACCTGTTTGTTCGCATCTACTGTTAACTGCATTTCTAAGTTTCTGGGAAACAACAGGGAACACAAGAGACAAAAATCCTTGATTCCAGAAGTGGGGCTGACAAGAAACAATAAAGACAGCAAAGAAGTAAATTGCAGTAAGTGTTAGGGCTGTGTGCAATGAAAACACTGAAAAGGGGAGGAGAATAAGGGGGTGGCTGTGGCCAACATGCAGATATCACCTAAAGAAAACCTTGAGTTCAGGATCTCTTGAAGAATAGGACTCTCTGGCAACCCTCCCTGGGCTTGGATCCTGACTGGCAAATATGGGTGGGGGCCACAGCTGTGGTGCTCTTCATTAGCTACAGTCCATAGTGCTCCTTAACACCTCCCATGGCCCACCTCACTCATTTATGCTTTCTGCCTATTTATGTGGATGTCAATCTGGGATAGGAGTATACACATGATTGTCCTTCAGCAGTTTGAAGTTTGGGACAGGGCTGCTCAAACTTTAATGTGTTTTAGTCACTTGTGAAAATGCAGGATCTGATTCAGTAGGTCTGGGGTGGTCCCTGAGATCTTTTTCTGATGAGTTCTTGGGTAGTGCTGATACTCCTTGTCCACAGACCACACTTTAAGTAGCAAGGGTTTCACTGACCTAATCTACTGACTTGAATATACCCATGGACATTTACTTAAGACCAATGAAAAAAACCCTCCTTTTATAAAACACAACTGGTCCAGGCTGGTCTTTGTTCTGTAGAGTTTACGGCTAACTGCGTGCTGTGGCCAAATGATTACATCAGTCTGTGATACTGTGAGCTTATCCCAGGGGCTCTCACCCTGTCCACACAATAGAATCACCTTGCAGAATTTCCAAAATACCCCACCCCAGAGAAATTTAATCGCTTAACCAGAATGGCTCTAAATGAAAGGTGATTCACAGGTGATTGCAGTGTGTGAGATCATGGCCAGAAGACAGAGAGATGACTGCAGCACATGAAATGAGGCATGAGGAAGCATCATGGAGCAAATGACATGGTGGGTTTCCTGTGGATTATGTCAAATGAGAAAATGGTAGGGCCTGAGTTGGACAGACAGAAGAGCCCAGGATCAGGAGAAGAAGAAAAAGGGTGGAGAATTTGAATGAAACAATTCAAAAAAGACCCCACAGGAACCTCTTTAAGTATGCTTTGTTTTCACAGTGACTTTGGTGCCAGGACCTAAGCAGGTGGGAAGAATTGCTGGGATGCAGAGGCCACTGCAACCTGCAAGGTGGGCATTTTGAGACAGAAGGGACAGGAACAGTTAGTGGGGTCAGTCAAGAAGGATGCGAGTCCTGGAATTTTGCCTCATTTGTGAATTCTAAACAGGATTGGATTTGGGTTTTGGAAAAACTGTGCTGTGTGGTGCAGGAAGGCAGGTCAGAGGCTGGAGTAGGAAAACCAAGTTAGGAAGCTCTTGGCTTGCTGGAAAATGACAAGAGCATGTCATGAATCAGGGGCTTGAGGGGCTGCTATGGGAGTATGGGTGCGATGTGGAGGTGGGGAGACTCTTAGAGAGGCCCGAGAGCTCTCCAGTACTCTACAGACAACCCTCTCAGCCTTAGACCTGTTGATTGCACAAGACCAGGTCAACTGAAGAGGGGGTTGGCAAGGAAGTTCAGCTGCCTTTCAACTAAGATGATTCTTGCTCCCAACCTTATTTCTTCAAGGCTTGGCGCCTTAATTCTCATTGCTACTATTCACCACATTGTCAGTGGAGGAGTATATTTGTAAGTTGTCCTAACTGTCTCAATGCTTACTAAGAGGAAGGTGGTGAGATCACAAGTTATGTCACCACGACTTTTGTGTCCCCTGGTTGTGTTTTAGAAGAATGCCAGAGAGAATAAAATTGGTAATTCTTTTCCCAGAGCTGCTTTGGTTTGTAATATATTTTCTTTCAGATTAGACATCTATGGGCATTTATTTATTTTGCAAAATCAAATTGATTTGATTTTCTGTTTCAGGAACCATGTTCTTTTCACTCATCCCCAAACATGTAGCACACTCCAGTCTTTATAAGAGGAAAACAAACTCTATGAAGCAGATAGGAACTATAGATAGCCAGTATTGGAGTTCTTCTGAGGGAGGGACCCTCTTTAGGCATTAAAATGCCTTTCTGAAGTGTGCTGGGAAGACGAGTTGTGGTTTGGAAGGAGATGAGAATATAAAAAGTTGCACTGTTGTGCTAAGAAATGCACTAAAATTTGGGAGAGTTGAGAAGAAAGGGAAAGGGATGAGGAGAAAAGAGGACTAGGTCTCATGGAAAAGGGAGCCAAAAAGAAATTCTTGGTGATGGGATTGCCATAGAACTCTTAATTATTCCTTTTTTAAAACATTTTTTAGTATATTTTATTGATTATGCTCTTACAGTTGTCCCAGTTTCTTATTTCCCTTTGCCCCCCTCTGCCTGGGTAACCCCCATCCCTCCAACTCCCACCCACCCCTTAGTTCATGTCCATGGGTTATACATTTAAGTTCTTGGCTTCTCCCTTTTCTATAATTTTAAAATCCCCCTGTCTATTTTATTCCTGCCAATTATGCTTCTTGATCCCTGAACCATTTCCCTATTTTTTCCTCTCCCTGCTCCCAGTTTATAACCTTTCAAATGATCTCTATACCTATGATTCTGTTCCTATTCTTGTTGTTTGCTTAGTTTGTTTTTGTTTTTATTTTTTAGATTCAGTTGTTGATAGTTGTGTTTGTTCACATTTTAATGTGCATAGTTTTGATCTTCTTCCTTTTCTTAAATAAGTCCCTTTAACATTTCACATAAATAAGGGCTTCATGATGATGAACTCCTTTAAGATTTATCTTGTCTGGGAAGCACTCTATCTGCCCTTCCATTCTAAATGATACCTTTGCTGGATAGAGTAATCTTGGTTGTAGGTCCTTGCTTTTCATCACTTTGAATACTTCGTCTCAGCTCCTTCTTGACTGCAAAGTTTCTCTTGAGAAATTAGCTGATAGTCTTATGGGAACTCCTTTAGAGGTAACTGTCTCCTTTTCTCTTTCTGATTTTAAGATTCTCTCTTTATTTTAACCCTTGGCATTTTAATTATGATGTGTCTTGGTGTGGTTCTCTTTGGGTTCAACTTGATTGGGACTCTCTGCTTCCTGGACTTGTATGTGTATTTCCTTTGCCAAATTGGGAAGTTTTCTTTCATTATTTTTTTTCAAATAGATTGCCAATTTCTTGCTCTTTCTCTTCACCTTCTGGCACCCCTATGATGTGAATGTTGGACCTCTTGAAGCTGTCTTAGAGACTGCTTAAACTATCTTCATTTTTTTTATTCTTTTTTCTTCTTGTTACTCTGATTGGTTGTTTTTTCCTTCCTTATGATTTGTTTCTTGGCTTCATCCACTCTACTGTTGTTTCCCTGTAAATTGTTCTTTATTTAAATTAGTGAATCCTTTGTTTCTGACTGGATCTTTTTTTATCCTTCTGGGGTCCTCATTAAGTTTCTTGAACATCCTTATAACCATTGTTTTGAACTCTGCATCTTATAAATTGCTTATCTCCATTTTGTTCAGCTATTTTTCAGGAGTTTTGATCTGTTTTTTCATCTGGGCCATGTTTCTTTGTCTCCTCATTTTGGCAGTCTCCCTGTGGTTGTTTCTATGTATCAGGTTGAGCTGTTTTGACTCTGTTTCTTGGTAGTGTGTTTTTAGGTAGTGTTGCCTAATATAGTAGGTGTCCTGTAGGGTCCAGTGACACAGCCTTCCCTGTCACCCAAGCTGGGTGCTTGAGGTGCACCCTTTGTGTGGGCTGAGTACACCCTCCTCTTGTAGTTGAGACTTGGTTGCTGTTGGCAGATGAGTGGGAGGGATTTGCCAAGGCTAGTCAGCTGCAAGGATTAGCTGTGGCCACTTACCATGAACCTCTACTCTCTGTGGAGGATCAGCTGTGCATGGGCAGGGTGGTGGTGCTCTGAAGTGGTCTGTGGCTGTCCACTGGGTGTGCTGACCCTGGGGTTTCCTGGGTGGTGCAAGCCAATGTCAGCCCCCATCTATGTTTTGCCCTGGGCCACCCTTCCTAAGGTATAAAGCAATCTGAGAAGGCAGCTATTTGTGTTGGGCTTGGAAATTCCCAGGCTAAGCCAAGCTGTGAAACTAATCTGGCTCCTGCTAGTGCCTGGCCTGGAGCTCACTGAGGCCAGCTATTGCTTGTTTGATAGGGTTTAGGAAGTTGTGAGGCATGCCCTAACACCAGCCTTAAATATGGGAAAGCAGCTTGGGTGGGACCATAAGTTGGGTGGGGCAGAGACTCTCTAAGGCAGGTCAAACAGCGTTAACTAGGTTGATAGAATTTCAAATATGACAACAGCTCACCAGCTCCATGGCCCTGCAGGGTGTGGGCTCAGAAAAGGGACAATGGCCTCTGTTTTCCCTGATGCTAGATACTTCAGCTTCTCCCAGTATGCCTCTGGTGCCCTTCAAGCTGCCACCCTAGTACTAGAGCTCAGAGGGAGTGAATCTGAGTAGGTGAATCCATGTGTGGGTTCTTTAAGAGGAACTTCTTGGGTCTCCAGAAGTTTCTTTCACAGACTCAATCTCCACTGTTTTTTTTTTCAGCCAATAGTTTTGGGGCCTTATTTTCCTGGCACTGGAACTCTAGGCTTGGACTCCTCACTCCTGAGATATCCCTCCTGAATTTTTATTCACCACATGTGGGTGAGAGACCAGTCCACTCCACATTTGTGCTGCTCCTACCAGTCTTCATGGATGTGGTTTCTTTAATTCAGTAGTTGTTAGTCAATTTGATGTCTGACAGTTCTGAGTGATGGTTATTCTATATTTTAGTTGCAATTTTGATGTGGTTGTGGAAAGAGGTAGACCATATTTGCTTATGCCACCATCTTGACCAGAAGCCTCTTATTCTTATTAATTACTCTTAATTAGGGTGTTTCTATCCAATTGAGGTTTACATTGCTGTCATTTAAACTGCCCTAAAGCTTCAGAAAAATCCAGGGTTCTAGTGTCTTATGTGAGCAGTTTGGGATGTATAAGGGAGTGGATTAAAGAAAAGGTCAAAGTTCCATCTCCAAATCAGTGTGGAGAGGAGGGAAGACACAGGGTTCAGAGGGATGAGTGAAAACAGAGTCAATGTAGAGTCACAAATGGTCAAGAGAATAAGAATCCTGGGGCACCTATGGAAATCTTGGGAGGAGTATTGGTCAGGCCACAGGATGAAGGATTGATGATGTGACCCAATGCTACTGAGCTCCTGAGTCTAGGGGCAATATAGACATATGTAGGACCCACTACATCCACACCCCACAGGGTGAGGTAGCCTCATGTTAGGGCACATGACTAAAATAAACTCAGCTCTTAGATAATTTCTTTAGTAGTCAGGTCTTTTTTTGGTTTTAAGACACAGAAACTCAACCCAAACTGACATAAGGTGGAGAAGAATGACTTATGGTTTATTCATTTAAAAAGCCAGGGGTAGTTTCAGGCATGACTGACTTAGGGGCCCATGGGTTAGCAGTGAAACCAATACCTTAACATGTTTAGGTATTAGATCATAGAATCTAGAGGTATATGTACAAGCTTTAACTAAATGTTTCAATTGCTTTGGTTGTCAAGTAGCTTATAGTCAAAGATTACGAAAATATATTAGCCATGTTCTGAATGGCTGCCTATAAAGCAAGTTACAGGAGAAATGTTTAAAAGTATTCTCTGCTTGAGATAACAGAAAAATGTGGATAGTTAAGTACAAAACAAGATAGTTTAAACCAGTGATTTTCAACCTTTTTTATCTCATGGCACACATAAAGTAATTACTAAAATTCTGTGGCACACCAAAAATTATATTTTTTTCTGATCTGATAAAAATAGGTATAATTTTGATTCATTCACACTAGTTGGCTATTGTGTTTGTTGTCATTTTTTTTTTTAAATTGACAATCTAAGGGAAAAGAGGTCAGTGCTCCTGCCCTGGCACACTGGTTGAAAATTGTTGGTTTAAACAAAAGTGATAGTCACAAAATGTCTAGTTTCTGCTTTTTACTCTAAAGATAATGTTACTGACACACAATTATGAGATATTTTGTGAAATCTTGATTCTTCAACCCTTTGAAGAATGCCCTTTGTTCTCACAATTTTGTGTTGCTGATGTACAGTTTGTCAGCAGGAGGAGATAACTCCAGGGCCACAAAGAGAATTTATAAGTTTGTTTTGTAGAAGGAATATTTATTCCTTTAGGAAAGTTGTGACTAGCTGCTGCTGTTCAGAAGTCTCATTGTACAAAATATTATCTAGGACTGAAGAAACAGACTTTCCCTTCAATTCTCTGAAACTTGCCATCTCTTACTCCATAGCTACATAAAAACATTCAACGTTTGCTTTTTTGGAAGACAGATTTGAGAGATCTCACTCTCCCATCCTCTTGCTTTGGCTAAATTAAATAAACCTTTTTGTATTTATGAGATAAGCTTGACTTACCAGTGTTTGGCTTACTAGTGCATCAGACACATAAGCCTAAAATTTGGGATGTGATTCACTTACAACAGGACTCCAGGCTTTTCTAGCTCTTGGCTTCTGGTTTCTTTTCTGTTGGCTGTATTCTCAGACAGAAGCACACCCCCCAGCCCCCAGCCCTTGGTGACAAGACTGAAATGCAGAACTTTGAAATGTTTGTGGGAAATTTAAAAGAAAAAGAAAAAAAGAAATATTGGGCAGAGGAGGGAAGATGGTGGCGTGGTAGGAGGGAGCACACGCCACATCCCTCTTCAAATGGCAGGAAAACCTAGCCATACTACGGAGGACTAGAGCAAATCCTACGGAGGATCATCGCAGCATACATGAAAATAGGAAATCAAAAATTGTAGCGGACATTGAAAGACCAGACGGTAAGGAGACTACTTCAGGATAATAATGGCCCAGGGATCAGCTTGGGGAGCAGGGAGGTTGCAGCCCCAGCCCCAGAGCTCCGGGGGCTGCCACAGGGCTCTTGGGGTGGGGGAGCTGGGTCAACCGCTCCCTCCCTGGCCAAACAAGGACTGGGCAGCGCTGATCCGGGGGACCGTGGAGCCAGCTTTGGGGAAAATCACGGCCCAGCCAGTGGAGCCAAAGACGGCCGGGCCTTTCGTGGGCGCCCCAACCTGGAGAGACTGTTTTTTTGGTGGAAGGCCTGGGGCCCACAGCCATGGGAATGGAAGAGGCGCAGGCGTTCTGCGTGATCCCCAGTGCCCAGGCCACGAATTCGGGGAAATTGCAGGCCCCTCAGAATCCACAGAGTTCACACTAATGAACCCGGAATAAGGTGTGAGCACTCCCCAGTGAGGTTTCAGAGGGAGTGCTGAAGAGCACCTGGAGCCCGCACCCTGGTGAGAGGCGCCTGAACAGCTTTGGAGAGATCCGCCTAGCCAATGGGTCCCATGACCGCCGGGTACTGCGCGGCCGCCCCAACCTGGAGAGAGTTATTTTTTGAGTAAAAGGCTTGGTGCCTACAGCTGTGAGCACGGAAAAAGTGCGGGCGTTTTGTGGGATCCTTGGTGCCCAGGCCATGAATTCGGGAGAAGTTTGAGCCCCTCAGAATCCACAGAGTACACACCCATGAACCTGGAAGGGGCACGCGCGTGCGCTCTGCAGTGGGCTCCAGAGGGAGTGCTTGGGAGTTCACAGATTGGTGCCCAGGCCCGGTCCTGGGGCATTGGGCCTGCGAGGCTGGACCTGGGGACAGTGCACCAGAGGCTGACAGAGCTCTGAACAGGAAGGGGAAAAAAGCCACGGCATTCGCCCCTAAGTCTGCTGCAGCCAGCAAAATCAGGAAAACTGGTTTGGCCAGTTTGAAACCAACAAAGGGTTTGTTTTTGTTTTGTTTTGTTTTGCTTTTTCTTTTTTTGCTTGATTTTTTTTATTAAGTAACTTTTTAGTTTTTAATTCTTATTATTGTTATTTCATTCAATTCTTTATGTTTCTATTTCTTTCTAGTGTTGATGCTTCTCCCTTTCTTTCCAAATTTATCTCTTCATTCCATCTCCTGCTTATTTCCTTCTTTTTTTTTTGAACCTGCAAGTGATAGCATATCTGTATTGTTATTTTATTTTTCTTACACTTTTTATTGCAATAGTATTTTAGTATTCCTCTTCTTTCAGTATAGTCTTCTTTGCTTGGCTCATTATAATGTATCATTTAATAGGTTTCCCCTGCTAGCTCATTCATAGTGTATAGCTAATTAATTGTCCTTCATTTGGGTTCCATTAGTACACTTCTCAAGGCTCCATACTTCCTATTCTTATTATCTAGATCTCTTAGATTCTGTCATATGATTGTTGCTCTAATATTACTGTAAATAATAGCTATTCCAGACAATTGTAAATACTACGTAACATCCCTCCCAGACCTTAGCCCACTTCTCAGTTTCCTGAATTCTATTACTATAGTGGTTAACTCTATTCTCTCACACACTACACCTATTTACTACTCTTTACTCTCACCCTACCTCAGAAACTGACCTCCCACAACCTCACTGTTTTCTAGATCCAACTCACAATCCTTTCCTTCACAGCAACAGTCTTATCTCTTTCCATCCTTTCTAATAAGTGGCTAGTGGGGTGGAAAATCACAGTTAACATTATACACAGCCAAAGGATCTCCTATCTCTTCTCTACTTGCTGCTCCTGTAAATGTCATAGCATACTATCTTGCTGTCTTAAGCCATTTTGCCTTACCCCTCCAGCTGATCACAAAAAAGAGTAGGTGGAAGCTGTGAACACCTGGATATCAGGAGACTATATCACTGGATATCACAGGTACTCTACCACAGAAGTTCACACCATAAACCCAGGGAGCCAATCAGATCAATTTAAGAAGCTGAGGCTAGCAAGAAGAGTCTCGTGAACAATGAGAAGACAAAGAAACAATTCCCAAATGAAGGGAAAGGAGAAAGCCTCGGAAAGAATGCTAAATGAAATAGAGGCAACTCAACTTTCAGATTCAGAGTTCAAAACAATGATTATCAGGAAGTTCCACGAACTCTCAATGAGTTACCAGAAACTACAGGAGAGCTACAATGAACTCATTGCAAACTATATCAACATGAAAAAGGAAATAAAAACTATCAACAAGGGCCAAGAGGAAATGAAGAATACAATTTCTGAACTGAAAAACACAGTAGAAGGAATCAAAAGCAGGATCGATGAAGCAGAAGATTGGATCGGTCAGCTGCAGGACAAAGGAGAAAAAGGCACCCAGAAAGAGCAAGAACAGGAAAAGGGGCTCAGAAAAAATGAAGAGAGATTAAGAGAAATGCAAGACAATATGAAACGAAATAATATCTGTATAATCGGGACTCCTGAAGGAGAAGAAAAAGAGCAAGGGATAGAAAACCTTTTTGGAAAAGTAATGATGGAAAACTTCCTTAATTTGACGAGAGAAAAAGTGACACAAATCCAAGAAACACGGAGAGTCACAATCGAGAGGAACCCAAAAAGGCCCACCTCAAGACACATCATAATTAAAATGGCAAAATTTCAAGACAAAGAGAGAATCTTAAAGGCAGCAAGGGAGAAACAGGAAGTAACATACAAGGGAGCCCCAATAAAGCCAGCAGCTGACTTCTCAACAGAAACGCTCCAAGCCAGAAGAGAATGGCAAAATATATTCCAAGTGATGAGAACCAGAGGTTTGCAACCAAGGCTACTTTACCCAGCAAGGCTCTCAACCAAGATAGAAGGCCAAATAAGAAGCTTCCCAGACAAAAGAAGTCTAAAAGAATACACCTCCACCAAAGATGCTAAAGGGACTGTCTCAGGAAAGGAAGGAAAAAAGAGAGAGAAACACAGGTACATAAATGGCAATGAATAGGTACCTATCAATAATAACCTTAAATGTAAATGGATTAAATGCCCCAATTAAGAGACATAGAGTAACTGAATGAATAGGAAAGCATGACCCACACATATGCTGCCTACAAGAGACCCA